>JAYXIM010018801.1:0-40662 GCA_037575425.1 Anastrepha fraterculus
TTCAAAACTTATTTATATATATATATAATCAGCGCTTACACCATTTTTTAGTGTTTGGCCGAGCTCCTCCTTCTATTTGTGGTGTGCGTCTTGATGTTGTTCCACAAATGGAGGGACCTACAGTTTCAAGCCGACTACGAACGGCAGATATTTTTGTGAGGAGCTTTTCCATGGCAGAAATGCACTCATAGAGACAGCGATGGCTCTTAGACCACGAAATGGGCATAATAATAATAGCATAATCAGATAAATTTTAAAAAATTCTGGTTAAAAAGTTGATCGTTTTGATGAAGATTTCTTGATTATTTTTTAAGTTTTTAAAAAATTTTGAATTTTTTGTTATATGATTTTTGCTGGGGTATGAATATATATATATATTTATAAAAAAGGCAAGGATTTTTCCGTTCAATCCTTATTTAGTCCTATCAAACTTTTTGGCTCATTGATTCTCTGGCTGTGAAGGAATTTCGCTACCACTCTGCCGGGCTTTTTCAGGAAACAATTGCTGGTTTTTTTGGTTTGGTGGCTTACTGGTTTTAGAATTTATTTCAGAATATTTTTCATGTTCCGTGTGTCTTCAGCCGGAGTATTCATATTCGATTATTTACTATACTATTAGTACTACACCCAGAAAGGAGGCATTGTATTTTCGAGATATATAAAATGGGCAAACTTCACATACTCATTATTTTTACTTAAAATGCAATGCATATTTCCAATAGCCAAGCTGCGATGAAGGCTTTGACAATGTCATGGTGCAGATCAAAACTGGTAAGCTCCTGTAAGGAGACCAAATATTATCTGATCTGGGCTCCAGCGCATAGAAAAATAGGGGAAAATGAATTTGATTATGAGCTTGCCAAGAAGGAGTCAACTGAATTAGTCACAGACATCTCCCATCCAGTCATTGACATCGGCCTGGCTATTGTTAAAGGGAAATTGCACAACTTATTTGCCAGAAAAGTGGAGATGACATGGAGCTCCATTTCTTCGTGTGCTATTCCGAAAATACTTTAGCTACAGTAAAATGGACACAGCACATCGAAAGCCTTGGAGAATCCACGCCATTCAAATGTGTAGCTTTTCTTACCGATCATTGGAGGCTCGGTACTCACGCAGAAAAGCTGGGCTTACCATTTAATCCCTTTTAGAGAAGGAACCTGTTGATCAATTTCTCTGTAAATTTCCGGGTTTGGTAGTAGACGAGGTGATCAATTAAGAGGAGTTTTTTTCATTAGCGTTTTTTTTACAGATCGCGCGCGAGTTGTGGCAAACTGTCATCGTGGATTTGTTGAACAGCGTTTGGCATTTCATCATGGAAAGACTCACACCGCAACAACGTCTACAAATTGTTCAACTGTATTATGAAAATCAGCGTTCTGTGACAAATGTTTTTCGTGCGCTTAGACCGCATTATGGTCAACATAATCGGCCTGCCTTAAACACTATTCGACATACCATCAACAAATTTGAATCCGAATATTCATTGGTGGATAATTCTCGACCGAATAGACCACGTCCAGCAAGAAGCATTGAGAATATAGCGGCAGTAGCAGAGAGTGTACGTGAAAACCGCGATGAATCGATTCGGCACCGTTCTCAGCAACTTGGACTGTCGTATGGAACAACTTGGTCAATTTTACGAAAGGATCTTCATTTAAAAGCATACAAAATACAGCTCGTACAAGAACTAAAGCCAAATGACCTTCCTGCACGTCACCGTTTTGCTGATTGGGCTCTTGAAAAGATTGAAGAAGATCCGCTGTTTTCGAGCAAAATTTTGTTCAGAGATGAGGCGCATTTCTGGCTCAATGGTTACGTCAATAAGCAAAATAGCCGTATTTGGGATGAAGAGCAACCAGAACAGGTTCAAGAGCTACCTTTACACCCAGAGAAAACAACGGTCTGGTGTGGTTTATGGGCTGGTGGAATCATCGGTTCATATTTTTTCAAAAATGATGATGGCCGCAACGTAACTGTGAATGGTGCTCGCTACCGTACCATGATATCGGACTTTTTGCTAGCTGAAATTGAATCTGATGATCTCTACGACATTTGGTTTCAACAAGACGGAGCCACTTGCCATACAGCTCGTGAAACAATGACTTTATTGAGAAGCCATTTCGGAGAGCAGCTGATTTCACGCTTAGGACCTGTGAGTTGGCCACCAATATCTTGTGATATCACACCTTTAGACTTTTTTCTTTTGGGGATTCGTGAAGTCCAAGGTCTATGCTGATAAACCAGCTACGATTGAAGCTCTGGAAGCCAACATTACGCGTGTTATTCACGACATACCAGTCGAAATGCTCGAACGACTGATTGAAAATTGGACCTTCAGAATGGACCACCTTAAGCGTAGTTACGGCCAACATTTGAATGAAGTCATATTCAAAAAGTAAATGTCAAAGAATGTCCTTTCAAATGATAAATAAAGGTTTTGAACATAATTTACATTTTTGTTTTTTTTTTAACTACCGTTATGTAGCAGGCCATCGAGGTGAGTCCGCAAATCATTTAGGGAAGTCTGGAGCAGTGGCACTAGGCCTTAAACTGCTGCTAAAGAGGCATATTTTTACTGAATTACTCTTTGATGGATGGACAGCAGATTGTGGCAATAGGAAAGACTGTCGATACGGTAATAGCTTCGCGCTGTCATAAACCTCTGGGTGATTTTTTTCATATGTGCTTTCACAGCACTGCGCATTTACTCCTAAGACAAGAACGAGTCAGGCTTAGCTTAGCAATAATATTTCTTGCATCTGGTCTTCAGATGTATAACCACCTTCAGGCTCCAATTTTATTAATAACTAGGCGTAATTGGGGGAAGATCAATGCAAAGCTTAGAGATGCTTTGAAGATCATCATCATGGGAGTGAAGACCCCAAAGGACAAAAAAAATAGTTGGCTCTTATATTTAGGCGCTTCGGATTTTTCTTTTGTCAGCCAAATTACCGCAATAACCGCGTTGGCCTGAACTTGAACTAACAGCAGAAGCTTTTCACCTGATATGCGAGTATGCACACTTTGGCTACCTCTGCTGGCCGGACTGCTGAAATGCACTCAGTTTGTATTAGAATCGCATATAGGTATACAAAAATATTTACGATTTTGTACTAACAGCTTTGATGCACTTGCGAAATTAGTCATACAAATACACACACACACTCACACACTGCAATTTAAATATAAACTAATGTTGATCTTATGTGCTTACATACTCACATGGAACAAATATGTGGAGTAGGTACGTATGTAGGCAGGTGTGCGCAAATAAGTGTGTGGTATATATATTTAGAATCTATAATAAATAGCAAATAAATGCACATGAAAGGTGAAAAGCCGCCACTTCTGGAACATTAACTGGCATCGCCACTGTTTGCTCATAAGTGCCTCACATATACATACATGCATACATACTCACACAGCCGCTGCGCATTCGAGTGGCGCATTGTTGCGCGCCGCCAAAGTGGCAAGCAACAAAAAAGTGTTGATGAGTTGCTGGCCGCAGAGTGTCAACAAATCTTTTTCCAGGCGCTGAAGTGCTACTACATATTTGCTTCCTTTTCCTTACAAATTCTTTTTCGAATTTTTTGCTATTTTTTTTTTTTTTTCTAAACACTTCGCACTTCAGCTTCTGCAGTCGTACAATTGAGGTGGTAGTTGCTGTTTTTCCACCGCACACATTGCAACTAATGTTTACACAACTATTAGGTAGCGAGCGGCTGGCAAGCGCAGTGGAGTTTGTGCGGCACACACTTTCCGCTAACTTGTTGTTGGTGGCAACAGGGCCAACAACACTTCTGTGCTGGCTATTGCCACCGTGAAGTTGCTTGCCTTGTTGGCTGTGTGTTTGCGCAAACTCGGCGGCAGGCCACAATGACACTTGCCACAGCTGCCACACTGCTGTCATTCGCCCTGCTAATGCTTTCAGCTTTTAGTTAGCCGCTTCGATTGCCATTCAATGTCATTGCCGTCACTTCAGCGCTGGGTGCTGCTTCTTAGGTGGCAGTTATTACTATTGTATTTTGCTTAGCCATTGTAGCCAACTTGGCTGCCGTCAATAGCGAAAATACTTTGTTGCATAGTACATATTCTGAGTACGAATGCGAGTACGAATGTTATTTCGAATACGAATACGAACACGAGTAGGAATACGAATGCGAAGACGTAGCATTTATCTGTCGGAAAGAGTACGTCTATACGATCCAGTCGTAAGTCCTATGAGATATGCCGTGACGGGCGGAGTACCGCAGGGATCTGTATTGGGCCTGATCCTACGGTATCTCCTTTACGATTGGGTGCTGCGACTTCCAGTGCCAAGAGAAGTGCAAATAATTCGATACACAGACGACATTGCATTGGCGATAGTTCGCAAAATAATTGCTCAAATTCAGATCATCTGCAGCGAGGCACAGAAAAGGTCAAAACATGACTATCGGCGGTTGAACTTCAGCTAGTAAGACAAAAAACAGAAACAGTACTTATCGCGAGCGAAAAAAAGAAATGACCACATTCAGCATCGATGAGTATAACGTCAGAAGATAAGCGGCGCTAAGATATCTGGGCGTTATGATCGATGCCGGATTAAGTTTCAAGGAGTACATTAAAAAAGAATGTGGGAAGGCAGCAATAGTGGCGGCGGTACTGACAAAGATTAGGTTCAGCATTGATGGCCCCACTCAGGCCAGGAGAGCATTCCTGGCTAAAGGACTCATAGGAGGGAAAGCTCTGATGCAGAAACCATACGCGAAGAAGGCGGAAAGAGTTTCTAGACTAAGCGCACTTAGAGTTGCCTATGCTTTCAGGGCAAGGCCGTATGAAGTGGTGTGTGTCATATCGGGTAGCATGCAACTAGATATAATGGCCTCTGAACTGGATAGTGTGTACGACAAAGCCTAAAAAGGCAACTAAAGGCGGTCGAGCGTACGGACGAAAGACATAAGAGTGGCAAAATTGCTGGTACACATACACTTATCAGAAATATACAGGCATCGGTTGAAGACGAAGAAGAAGACATGGCGGCACGGATTGCTAAATTACACAATCCCTAATAGGACTTGGCTGCTGCAGAGAGTATCTTCAAAAATTCGACCAGGATGGCGTAACGGACTGCTCGTTCTGCGGCAGTTGCAGCGAGAATGCAGAACATATTTTCTTCTCCTGCTCGAGAAATGTGTCCGAAAGGACGACTATTGAAACTATGGTTAAAGAGTTACGCCAGGCAATATTGTGAAGCTCATATTGTAATCTAAGTTGGTGTGGGCCAAAATGATAGACGGTCCGCGAATGCGCTACAGGAGCTGCGGATAAAAGAATGGCAACACAGTAAAGAAAAGAAACCAGAAAGTGACGAAGAGTAGACAGAAGCATATATGAAGAGCCCTACTGGCCTGCGAAGCAATGCGGGGCAAGGCAAAATTAAAGGCAACAGAGGTTGGAGTTTAGTCGGTAGGTATCCTGTTTCGCAAGTTCAGTTTAGTAAGATATTATCGACTGTGCGTGGTCCCAAATCCCAATCGTGCATGCCGTTTAGGTTGACGGTATCTATGTAAGATTCCCCCTTCGGATAAAAAAAGACGAATACGAAGACGAATAGGAATACGAAGGCGAACACGAATGCGAATATAAATACGAATATGAATACGAATACGAATACGAATACGAATACGAATACGAATGCGAATACGAATACGAATACGAATACGAATACGAATACGAATACGAATACGAATACGAATACGAATACGAATACGAATACGAATACGAATACGAATACGAATACGAATACGAATACGAATACGAATACGAATACGAATACGAATACGAATACGAATACGAATACGAATACGAATACGAATACGAATACGAATACGAATATGAATAGAAAGTCTAGTCAGTTTCCTTTTCCATCAGGACAACACACCAGTTTACTGCTGAGGAACAGTTGTGGTCATAAAGTTAATGGAAGTAGAGTTCCAACTCGTTTCACATCCCTCCCTATTATGTAGACTTCGCTCTCTTGGATCCCTTGGACTACTATTCCGAAGAAATGGTTGGAGGGAGCAAGACTTTATTCAATTGAAGAGCTGATTGCAGAAATGAATGGCTATTTTTCAAACGTAGACATATCCTATTATTCTGAAGGCATCAGAAAAATAAAAGAGCGTTTCACGAAGTGTATCCCAACAATTAAGTAGTTTTTATTTTTGCACCGACTTTTCAACCGACTCTCGTATATCGGCTTACTAACTTTTCGTTTTTGAATGTCAAAAGCATGTCCCAAGAAATACGTATCGCAATTCTTTCGCTGCCGATGATGGTTAGCGGTTATTAAATTGCGAAAGAAATATTCAGAGATAAATGAGGCATTTACTGAGTAGGAAAGTTCCGGCCGGTATACGCCTTGGCCATGATTTTTCATTTGTATTTGCACAATTACTCCTGATGCTTTCCATTTCAATTCAACCGGGCTACTCGGGTCATGTTCTTCGATTTCGATGTAACTTAAATATGTTGCTCTCTGGTCAAAATAATGAGACACGTATTTTTTTGTTCGCCCGAAAAAATTTTTTTTCAAGAGTTATCGGCAATTTTGTTTTTTGCCTCAAACTCGATTTTTTTTAATTATATAAGAAAAAAATTTTTTGAAATGCCCATAACTTAGTCAAAAATGAACCGATTTTAATAATTCTGGGTTCAAAATGATCGTAATTACTTACACAAGCGACTTCATGTAGAAACAATTGCAAAAAAGTAGTTGAAAATTTTGTATTTAGTAAAAAAGAAAAAAAATTTAAATTTTTTCAAAATTCAATATTTCAAAAAGGGCATTTTTTTTTTTTTATAACTTTTTCCAAATCAAAAAAACATCTCAAACTTTAATTGAGCTGCATGCCTAGTAGCTAAAATGCGTTGTTTTTGAGTAATGAATTTTTAAGTAAACACCCTGTTTCGCACTTTTTGTTTTTTGCAAAATAAAAAATTTTCAACTACTTTTTTGCAACTATTTCTAAATGAAATCGCTCGTGTAAGTAATAACGATCATTTTGAATCCAAAATTATTAAAATCGGTTCATTTTTGACTAAGTTATGAGCAATTAAAAAAAAGAACATGACCCGAGTAGCCCGGTTGAATTGAAATGGAAAGCATCTCCTTTATTTGTATTCACTGCCATGCAGCAATATTTATTTTATTTTTTCCCCAATACATCTTCCTTTACCATTTTCTCTCCTCAGTTTATGCACGAACGTACAACTAATTCCAATTGGTTAAACAAACAAGAAACGACTACGCTTTAAGAGCCATTAGGCCACACTAGCAAACACATACACACACACATACATGCACGCATGTATGCACTTACTTGACTCCATGCAACCCAGCTAAATAGGGATGGATATTCGCAGGGCAGCTGCCGTTGAACTGCCACATAACATATCCACTGTCAGTGTCGATAAAAACAGTTATTGTTATGCAGTAGCTTCATCCATTTTACCGCAAAGCAGTCAGTTAAGGTGACCAGGTCGCTCTCGAAAAACAACAGTTACACACAGGCTCGTACTTGTGCTTGTTTCCTTCCTCATTTGGTTTTGTGTATTTTACTATGCATTTATTTGCTATTCATTTTATTGAAAATGCAGCGAATGGAATATTTTTAGTTGGTTTCTTTTGCAAAATTAATAAATATTCGTTTGACGTATTTGCATTGCAGTTCTGCAGCGCATTACTGGCACTATTTGTGGCATGCCTCATGTGCATTTGCATGTGTGTGTGTGCGTGTATATGCATATTTTCCGAAGCTCACATCGTGACGTACGTGCTGTTGGTTAATATGTCGCAAGGTGATATAACAGTGATCATAGAGACATGACTCTTTCAGAAGACAATTTTTTGCTCTCATTGTTTTCGTAATTTATTTATTATTTATTTTTTGCATCAATACATTTTTCTTGTATTCTTTGTTTTTTTTTTTTTGTGGTGGGGAGGGGTTATGGACATGACTCAATAGAAAAGCGAACTTATGAAAATCTGTGAGCAGAGCATTACCAAGGAAAAAATAGTTTTTACGGCTATTACACTTTGTATTTAAAAGTCTCAGCTTTCTCAAGTAGCGAATGGCGAATGAAAATAATGATGTATGTACATATACATGGAAACCGTTAAGTAGTCACAGATGCTTGAGGACATTTTTATTTAAGTCCACCTCTAAGGAGGATGACGGAAATTATGGAAATTAGAGGGTAGCAGAGACCAGGAGCCCTGCTATGTAAAAAGCATTTTGATCCTCAGTAATGCGATTCTTACTCTGCTTCCTTGAGATACAGTTACCCCTTCTAGCTTCGAAAAAAAAAATTTAGAAATTTGTAGACTAATTGACAGCACCGCATAAGGACATTAACTTCGACATCGTTTATCTACACGGAAGGGCCTTGTATTAGCATGTATTTTGCTAAAAAATTGTCTTTTCGAATGAGTCAGATTTTCACTGTGGTGGCTGTTTTAAGCTCAAAATTACGACACTGATACTCTAACATAAAACGCGTAGCTTTCAGAAAGTCAGTGCATCCTGAACGTGTGCCTGTTTCTTTTAGAGGTTAGGTTTTCAAGTTGGCACTACTTTTTTCGTGGATGGTCTTTTTGACAGTTGTCACTTGATTTATGCTCAGTTTGGTTTGCCATTTCATAATGAATAGGCTTAGACCTGAACAACGTTTGCAAATCGTTCAAATTTGGGCCCAAAACGAGATGGCCACCGATCCCGATTTTCACAAGAAAATTTTGTTCAGCGATGAAGCTCACTTTTGGTTGAATGGGTATGTCAATAAGCAAAATTGTCGCATTTGGAGTGAACATAATCCACAAGCCATTGCTGAGACGCCGTTACATCCTCAAAAAGTCACTGTTTGGTGTGCTCTATGGGCAGAGGGAATCATTGGCCCATATTTCTTTAAAAATGAAGCCGGCCATAATGTTACAGTCAATGGAGAGCGCTATAGAGCCATGATTAATGACTTTTTCGTGCCTGAATTGGACGATGTTGATGTGGACGACCTTTGGTTCCAACAAGACGGCGCTACATGCCATACAGCCAACGCAACAATCGATTTATTGAAGGAAACTTTTGGTGAGCGCATTGTCTCGCGCCGTGGACCTGTGGCGTGGCCTCCAAGATCGTGCGATATAACACCGCTGGACTATTTCTTGTGGGGCTATGTGAAGTCGCTTGTCTACGCAGATAAGCCCGAGACGATTGACGTCTTGGAAGAGAATATTCGGCGCGTTATTGCTGACATACGGCCCCAATTGCTGCAAAAATTGGTCGAAAATTGGGCCTCTCGGCTGGAATTTATTCGAGCCAGCCGCGGCGGCCACTTGCCCGAAATCATTTTTAAAACATAATGGCAAACCCTTATCTTTATAATAAAGCTAAATTCTTGGCCATAACATTAAATTATATACGTTTTATTTCATCTTGAAAACCTAACCTCTAAAAAAACACCCTTTAGTTACATTACATTTCTTGTCGAACATTATTATTCTATTTTTCTGCCAAAATGAGGACGACAGTTATGTTAAGCTCAACGAGAACCGTTACAGTACCAACTAAATCAGCATAATTAATAAAATATATTTTGCGAATTTTTTCCTTCGTATGTCTCCACTAAATCAGGGCTAGAAGCCCTGATAAAGCTGTCGAAGATATCAAGCTATTGGCCGATTTGTATGAAATTTCACTTACAGGAGTTTTTGGGGTCGCTGATAACAAATCTAAAAGTAGTTTTAGAAATAATCACTGTATGGGTGGTGTGCCCATGGCTAGACGGTGTCTTAGTTCGGCTTGTAAAAGCAGTTAAACTCAATATCATGTGTACTTTCCAGATGGAAAAATGCGTCCTTCATCTGATCCCCATATTATGCATGACATAATGGTATGATTGAGCGAATTCAAAAATTATATTTATTCCATGTATTCCTTATTACTTATGCTTTCCCGATCCCATCTATAAAATAAAATAAAATAAAATAATAAAATAAAAATAAAATTAATTATTCTGTCTTTATTTTTCTTCTCTGATAGTCCGTGGTGTTTTAAACTATTTTAAACTATTGGGTAGTCGAAGAAGTCTTTTCGTATTTTGACAGTAGATGTCGTTGGAGTCATCTGTATCCAGTGCTACCAATCACATTGTGTCATATCATATGGTGTTAGGAAGGTGACATTTTGAGCTTCATTTAACTAAAAAAAAAAATTAAATTCGGAGAAGTTGAAAAAAAGTTATAGGTGTGCAAAAATGAGTGAAAACAATGAAGAAATTCGCTATATTTTGAAATTTTTGTATAAAAAAGGGAAGAATACCACGCAAGCCACCAATGAAATTTGTGAAGTTTACGGAGACGATTCTGTATCAGTTTGTGTAGCACAACAATGGTTCGCTCGCTTCCGTTCTGGAAATTTCGATGTGAAAGATGCACCTCGCTCCGGTCGACCTATCGTTGAAAAAGTCGATGAAATTATGGAAAAGATTGACCAGGACCGTCACATAAGCTGCCATGACATCGCCAAGGCACTAAACATTCATCATCATGAACCATTTAAAAAAGGCTGGTTACAAAAAGAAGCTCGATGTTTGGGTACCACATGAATTGTCTGTGAAAAATTTAATGGACCTAATTAACATCTGCGATTCTTTGCTGAAATGAAATAAAATCGAACCATTTCTGAAGCGAATGGTAACAGGAGACGAAGAGTGGATCAAATACGACAATAATGTGCGAAAAAGATCATGGTGCAAGGGTGGTGAAGCTCATAAAATGGTCGCAAAGCGAGGATTGATGCCTCAAAAGGTTATGCTGTGTGTTTGGTGGGATTGGAAAGGAATCATCCACTATGAACTGCTCCAGCCTGTTCGAACGATTGATTCTACACTTTACTGTCAACAACTGATGCGATTGAAGCAAGCAATCGAAAAAAAACGGCCAGAACTGATCAGCAGAAAGGGCGTCGTCTTCCATCAGGACAACGCTAGGCCACACACATCTTTGATGACTCGGCAAAAACTGGGAGAGCTTGGCTGGGAAGTTTTGATGCATCCACCATATAGCCCTGACCTTGCACCATCGGACTACCATTTGTTTCGGTCAATGCAGAACTCCCTTAATGGAGTAAAGTTGGCTTCAAGAGAAGCCTGTGAAAATTACTTGTCGCAGTTTTTCGCCGAGAAACCACAAAAGTTTCACAATGATGGAATAATGTCTCTAGAAGAAAAATTGCAAAAGGTGGTCAACCAAAATGGTACATATTTGGTTTAAGGGGGGAGATACATGTAAATGCTTAAATTTTCCTTGATGTTTGTGATTTATTTTTTTTCATTAAAGAGTCATTATATGTTTTTAAAAATTGGCATGTAATTTTGTTTAAATATTAAAATAATAAAAAAAAAATGTTTTGATTATAATAATTTAAAATGGCGGGTATACGTGAAATTCTTCCTGTGAAGGTCGGAGCGAGGCTTTTTAATCGGCGGGCATTCTAGCATCGTTTCTAGTAATCTGAAAACCAAAAAACAAACATTTTTGTGTTTATTAATGTCATAATTTGTCGGTGAACCTAAAAAAATTAAAAAAAAATTAAAAATTCACGAAATACAATGCTTAAAAAAAATAAAATGAATTTTGGCCCTAATTTTTCATGTTGTTTTGCTCTAAAAAAATTATTTTCTCAAAAAATTTTTGGAAACTTGTAGGTTCACATAGAAAGTAATATCATTAGAAAGATGTGTGACAAATTTCAGGAAGATCGGTCAATAACTTTTCGAGTTATCGTGTACGCCAATCCGAGAAATATAGTTTTGAGAAAAACGTGACTAAAAAGTCCCAGAGCTCGAAGGCAAAGAATAGAGTTGTCACGGTTTACGCTCTATAATATGAGAAATACTGAAAATTATGTTCTAAAAATTTGGTAACATATTCTGAAAGGTCTATACTAACATATTATGGGAAAAAAAAAATTTTTTTTTTCAACATTTTACATGTATCTCCCCCTTAATAAAGCTCATTATAAATATAAAAAAATGAGTTGAAGTTTGATTAGAAATACGAAAAGACTTTTTCGACTACCCAATATTTTACACTTTTTTTTAATATTTTTTCTTTTGTATACCTGCAAGACTACCCCGAACCTCAGAGTTTTTCCATGTTGATATTTTTATACGGAGCACGAAATATTTCCAAAACTAGGGCTTTAATTGAGTTCAACGAAACTAAAAATTAATAAAAAATTATAAAATCGTCCTATGAACTATTTGCATTTTTTATAAGTAATTTTATTTATTCTAACTTATATTCATTTAAAATCATCTGCAAGAATTTTTGTTTTATTCATTGGTCAATAAAATAAATAAATAAATATATTATTCTTCGAGGACGATTAGTTTACAACATTTAGAAAATAAATTGGAATAATAATAACTTGATTCCGACAATTTTTCACCACTGTTGGGGTCTTATGAGCGACTTACTATTTGATAAGTTAGACTGTTTTTGTGAGGCGACGTTAAATACTGCTGTATTTCTGACAATCCCGAAACTATTCTGGTAGCTTCATGACAACCTTGTTTCCGCTCCTTGTGAAAAAGGGGCCGAAACCATGTAAATAACATTCGCGAAGCATTTGAACAGAAGAAATATTGCATGTCTGCTTTCCTCGATGCACCTCAAGCCTTTGACCATTTCTGGCATGACGGTTTAATTTTTTAAAATAAAGACTACTCTACCGACGAATTGTTATATCTTTATCAAGTTCTACCTAAAAAATCGGTACTTTTTTCTAAAATAAAATGAAGAACAATCTCAGCTCTGCGAAAGTTTAGCTGCTATACAGCAAGGCAGTATTATGGGTCTCCTCTTATACTTGCTTTACACTCACGATCTACCAGTTGCTGAGGAAACTATCGTGGGCACATTTGCAGACGACACCGTTTTACTCGCAATTGTCTTCCTCCCTGATATGGCTTCTCTTAAACTGCAAAAATAACTTCATGAAATAACTCAATGGCGCACAGACTGGAAAATTAAATCAATTGAAACAAAATCTATTCAAGTTACCTTTACACTCAAGCGAAATATTTACCCACCTCTTAAGCTCAATAACACACAATCATACCCCAAAATAAAGCGACAAAATATCTGGGACTAAAAGCTTACATAAAAAAATTATATTTTTACTAAGCGCACGGCACTAGGAACCAAATGCTGAAGTCTTTATTGGTTGTTAAATCGCAATTCCCTTGTTTCCCCGGAAAAAGAGGAGCTCAACAATTGATCTCCTATGCAAAGACGCAAAAATTGAGGAATTGTTGCTCCACTGGGAGCTTTCCACGCATGTCTCGTAAAGAATCTTATTTTTAAGTATAAATGTTGTGAAATGTTATTAAGCAGATCACAATAACTAAATGCATAATAAAAAAATAAACCATATTGAAAGCTAGACAAAGTTAGAGTTCCCACCTAATAAACTTTTTAATGGTGTTTTTTTAGCATAACCCAAAAAAATGGTTGATCGACGCTTGAACTATTATTAGTAATTAATTTAAATTATCTGCTTGTTGCACTATTTAGACTTAAAAGTAGTTTGTTTGGTTACTTGTAGTAGCAGTGGAATACTAATAAATGCAACATTTTTAATTTCCTCTTATTTACGCTTTTCAAAATCAGTGGAAATGAGTTGCACAGATGAGCGCAAAAAATATGAATTATCTCTCAGCCAAAACAAAACAGCTTACTCTGCAAATGCCGTCCATTTTTGTCGATTTGCGTATGCAGGCCATTCATTTACTGCACTATTTTCCAACTTTTACTACACAGAATTTCTTACGAACCTCGGCTTGCAAGCCAACATTGTAAAGTTTTTCTCACCCGCCACTCTAAGCGATTTTTCGTGTTTTTGTTGTATAACTTTCGTTGTTGCTGTTGTTGTTCATAACTAATTGCATCTCTAGATCCGGCTCGATTACTGCTGCATATCGCAGCGCATTTTTGCTGCTGCAACTTTAATTGTTGCTGTTATTGTTGTTGTCCTCATTATAGTTGTTGCTGTATTCGCCTCAATTGCACTTCGCTATTGACCCTTCGATGAGTTTCGCCGCATTTCGCTACACTCTTTTAATTATCTCTGCCACTTTTGTTTTTCAATCAAGATAGATATTTTCTTATTGGCGTCTACTTGCAAGTGTGTGTGTGTGTGCATATGTATGTGTTTTTAATTTTTATCTTAACTTATAAACTTGTATACCCTCCTTTTGTGCTTATTAGTTTTTACCATTATTTTAGTGGTTTTTGTTTTTGTTGCTTTTGTCATAATTAAATGAGTGTGCGAGATTTGCTATTATTAGAAGGATGATGAGCGCCACATTGAGGCAATGAAACAGCGAAGTAACGAAGTAATATTAACTCAATGGTGCATGCAAATGCGGTAAAAAGATTACAAAAAATACAAAAAGAAAATATATATGAAAATTGCGGTTGAAACAAAAAGGTTCGGAAAAAATCAAACACAAGCTGGCACAAAATGAATTGCAAGCGGAACAAAAATCGCTGATGAGCAGATGAGTGCATGCAAATTTATATTTAAATGCAATTGATCGGTACATATGTACGTGCATGTGCTTGTGCGCGCATACCTACATACCTACATGAATACTTTGCACATTTTACTATTGTCTAAAGTCATGTATGCATGCATTTTTCAAGTGTATTTAAATGAGCATCTTCTTGGCAAATGCATATTCATGAGCTTTTGAAAATCTTCACGGCTATCATGAAATTCATAGACATTCAGTTCGGTTTCTAGTTTATGACGCTGAGCAATTAAAAAACATAGTGACTAATACCACTTGCCGGTGATGGTGTGTGTAACTTACGGTAACAACAAAAATATTACTAGCAAAAATAATGCTGTAACAACAACAACCACGAGATAATACAAAATTATTGTAGTATACCTTTAAATATAAGGTGCAATGGTCAAATATTTATTGCAATAGCCTTAACCCAGTGAACCCGAGAGGGAAAAGTAAAGCCACTTTAGAAATTTCAACATTGAAAGTTAAAAAATTAAAAAAATATTTTGCTTAAAAGATGCCTTATACTTTAAAATTGGCACACTCATGGAATTAAGATGCACCAGTCCCTGGCAAAAATTCTTTCATTTTGACACAACACCTTTCTGGCCTAAAATTTCAAAAAAGCTTTTTTTCATCTTATGATAGTTTATACCTTCAGAAATATACTTTCAAATTTTTATACTGAAATTTGTTGTAGTTTAGACGGTACAGTCCTTTAAAACAAGGCCGGTTTGGAGTACCTGCGACGCCAAAGTATAAGCGCGTTAACCGTGTTTTTCTCGAAACTACAATACTTTTTCCGAGTTGGCGTTGGTAATTTCTCTGCTTACACAAGCTTATGGTGGACATGCTCTAAGTAGAGCACAGTGCTTCAGGTGGTTTGGAAAACTCCGAAGTGGTGATTTGAGTGTGGAGAACGAAGGCCGTGGCCGGCCACCGAAAAATTTTGAGGACGCCGAGGGCTCATTAGTTCTTCTCGATTTCTAAAAACGTTCCATTTTCGGGTCCGGTTTCCCAGTATTTTTTCAGCTGGTCCTAACATGGAATCTGCCACTGACCGAGAAGCCGCTCACTCTGAGACAGACGCTTTAGGATTTAAATCTCCATTCTGGTCCGCGGATGGTGTTTTATTTCCTACCTACTTCTACCCCGCACAGGTTATTATTATTATTATTTTGCACTTTACATTTTCGTATTTTCCAGTACCCAACACTTTTGCTCGCTGTGATACCAGCTTTTAGCTTTTTTGCGCTCATATTTACTTGATCATCCACATCAACGCGCCATTAAGGCTCATTTGCCTTTTGCGGTTTTCGGTTGACTCCGTAATGCACTGCACACCTCCCACTTTGCAAGCGTCGCTCTGTCCTAACGCCTCAGCGTGAATTTACATATGTTCTCCAACACGCACAAAAATCATGTAAAATTATTTGCACTTACATTTTAATAAGAAATAATAATTTAATTTTTCGTTATTCATTAATAAATAAATTTCCCCCGCTGATTGCGATAATTTCTCAATAAAAATAGAATTCTTACAATTTTGTATAATTGCTTGGCTATTTGAAATTATGGCGATAGTTGTGTTGTTGTCTTCACTGTTGCGGTTGCAGCGATTTCCGGCTGCTGTGTTGAAGCAAGTGACGTCGTCAACAATGTCAGTCATTTGTGATACTTGTTGTTGTTGTTGTAGCAATAATTGAAGCTGGCGTTGCTGGCGATTTTTCCTTTTGTTTTTGTAGCAAATGGCAATGCCCATACAACTGCAAACGCGATTTGATTATTTCATTCACGTTGCTTACAGAGATGTAAATTTGTTTGTATGGAAGTGCTTGGCGAGTATGTATATGAAACTGAATGTGTATACTTGCTTGGGTGTATGTTTGTATGTATTTGTATAAAATTGTAAAATTAAGCGTGAGAAAATTCATTATTGGCATTAACTGCATAGCATTGAACTTGCCAACGTCTGCCTGTGCTTAGCCGCCGCCACCTCTACCGCCGCCTTCACCCCAAACCCAGCCACAACTCAGCTATTGAAGTGACGATTGTAATTATTTTCGTTCGTTGATCCAATCGTTAAAAAAGTAGCTAAGCAACTGAAGTTAGTCGTGAGCTGGTTGAGATTTTGGAGCGCAAGGGTGGGGCTAAAGCTGTTGGCAGCGTTAGACGGAACTAAGTTAATTAGCTGGGTAACGAACGAGTCATCAATTCGTTGATCAAAAGGGGTAAAAAATAATATGAAATTAAAAACTGATTACTGAGGTATCGAAGGCAGATATATTATTTTTAAGCAAAGTAAAATTTTACGTAAATATAGGCCTTATATAGACAAATAGTTAGAAATTCTGATATAAAATTAGGAAAAATGGTAGACGTGGTTTTGCGTATTTGGGTGTAAGACTCGAGGTATACGACTTAAGCTCACCCCAGAAGTTTTTCGTAGAAACCATCTTCCTTTCAAAACAGAAAAAAATAAAATAAATTCTTTCGGCTTACACTTCTGTTAGGTATTCGGCCGGCTCTGCCCTTTAGAGCCGACATAAACTGCAGAGCCTTCCGTTTGCGTGATATTAAGGGGTGCACAATAAATTTGAGCAAAAGCTTTGTGAAATATTTTAAAAGGAATAGATGTGGCAATTAAATATTCCCATGTATATACATTTTTCTGTTTTTTTATACCGAAATTTCGGAATTTGTACTGTAATCCCGAAATTTTGGAATTAGTCCCTGATTATATTTTTCTTTAATTTTGAAAAAATTTAGTAAGCCCAATATTTGTTATAAAAACTCGAACTGTTTTCGCTTACCACTTCTTGTTATTAAGTAAACTTGGCTGAAAATAGGAGAAAAATGATTCGGAGCATTTTTTATTTAGTTCAAACCAAAACAGAAACAAAGTCTTTAAGCCAAAGCCATGGCAGATTCATAGATTGATATATCTTTTTGAGAGTTAAATATCAAAAAGTGTATACACTGTTAATTAGTATCAGGCCAGTCCATAATTTCGTGCGTTTTTAAAGGTGGTTTTAAAATTAATAAAAAAGATGTTTAAAGTATTTATTAATCAATAATATATTTTCCTTCATTATTTACAATGTCTTCCATACGTTAAGGCAAATTTTTAATTCCCTGCTCAAAAAATTTGTTGTCCTTGGAGCCAAAATACGCTTCGATATCCCTTTTTATAGTTTCTTTTGAGAAGTAGTTCTTGTTAATCATATGGGATTGAAGTCCACAGAAAAGGTGATAATCACAAGGTGCAATTTCCGGAGAATATGCAAGATGCGGCATTAGCTCCCATCCGAGCTCGTTCAGCGTGCCTAATGTTTGCCTCGCGGTAAGAGGTCTTGCGTTGTCGTGGTGAAACAAAACTTTGCGTCTATTCACTAAAGACGGTCGATTTTTTTTAAGTGCCTCATTCAGGTTTGATAGTTGATGGGAATTATAATCAGCAGCTATCGTCTGGTTTGGTTCCAGAAGTTCATAATAAACGATACCGGCCATATCCCACCAAATAGAGAGGAGAATCTTCTTGGGGTGAAGACCATCTCTAGGGGTCGGTTCTGGTGTTTCATCTTTATCTAACCATCTTTATCTGGCGTTTGCGAACAGAATTATTGTAAAGGACCCATTTTGCATCACCAGTAACGATACGCTTCAAAAAACTTTCATTTTCAAGCCGTTGCAGAAGCTGAGAACACACATTCACTCTCTGCTGAAGGTTGGCGACGGAAAGTCTATGCGGAACCCATTTCCATAGCTTTGAATCAGGTGCCTGTGAACTGTTCCATGCGATGAATTTAACCTCTGAGCTATCATATCGACTGTGAAATTTAGCTCAGCTTCCACGAGCTCGACCAGCGCGCGGGGCATCCTCCACGTCGCAGTTACCACTTCGGAATTTTGAAAACCACTTTTGCGCAGTGCTTACACTCACGGTATCCTCTCCATGAACAGTGTTTAAATCACTTGTTGAATGCCCAATATATCAAAAAAAATGGTTCCGTTATATTCCGCGAATAATTTTTTGTATGCAAAATTCGTACAAAAATGAAATTATGGGTAATATACGCACGAACTTATGGACTGACCTGATACATAAACTTTATAAAAAAAATTATTTTATTTAAAACAAGAGTGACCCAAAGTGCAATGAAAAAAAGTTGCTCCTTGGTCTGCATCATTTCTCCTTGAAAAACTCTTGTAAAATAAAGTTGTAGAATAGTCTGTTGAGCCGAATTTTTTAATTTAAAAAAATTTTGCAATTTACGGCATTTAAAAAAAAAATGCGTTTTTCGTCATAAATGACACGCTTTAATTAAGTTTACATAATTTCTTAATAAAAGTATCAAAAATCACATCTATAGAGAAAACACTTTCGTATATTTGAAAAAAACCACATCAAAAAATATTAAAAACTGTACGAGTTATCATGCAGACCGTGCCTGAAAAAGTAGTTTCGAGTAAAACGAGTAGTAACGGCCAGCTGCCTCAAACGAAGGACAGCTACCTGTGCGCATCAAACTCTCGTCAGGCAGTTACATTTTCTACCATAACTTTGTATCTATGGAAATTTTTTACAATAGACTTCCACAAAACTGTTCCTAAAACTATAAATATTTAAAATGTAAGAAAACTCGATGTTTTGAAAATCCTGGACGGGGTTACATAATTTCAAAAAAAAATATTTTTTTAATTAAATGTTAATATAATATAATCCTTTAAGAATATGTCACAAAAATTTAACGATGAGGGGGAAGGTGTAGATCGAGTATGTAAAAAATTACAAAAATGCACGAAGTCTTAGCATACGCATGTACTTGTATGTAAAAAAAAAAAATTCTGCTTTGAGTTCATAGGCAGTATAAAACTTTTCACTTAGTCTAGTCGCACTATTCTGTAGTTATTATGACTAAAGAGAATAATTCCAAAGTAAACTGATTTTTAATAACACAGGTAATATAAGTTCAGTAGCAGATAATCAATAAGAATAAGTAATTAAATTATACTAATTATTTACTTTCAGAAAACCCGAAAGCCACTCGTACGTAGGCTGAGCAGCAATAAAGCTAAGCACAAGCAACTAACTTGAAAACAGCTAATTAAATAAGCAAGTGGGGTTTTCCAAATTATTTCCAAGCAAAATGAGGCGCAAAATTATTAGCAACGGATTTTCATTCACACGCCGCTTGAAAGCAGCGCAGTGCATGAATGAATCACTTACCATAATTTACAGCTTTTAGCAAAACAAAAACAAACCGTTTTTGTTGCCAGCACTTAAATGTTAAACACACCACCGTACGCTAGATTTTAGTAAATGTTAAATGCAGGTGAAAAATAGTGCTCAAATGCGCTTATGAACTATTAAATGGCAACGAGAAAAATACTAGTGGAAAAAAGCGCTGCTGCCGCTGAAAATTTGTCAACTACTACGTTGTAGCTATCAAATGTTGCTGCTGGCTAAGTTGCTCTCATAATAAATGCCCCACTCATACACAAATGGAAATACATAAATGCATGAATACGTAAATACATATACAAATGTAGGTGTGTGTGGATGCGTAAGTTAATACCAAAAGCTGCAACGACTTTCCTGCATCCTCTGCCTTGGGGGCGAGCAGTTACATTTGTGTCCATTAAAATCAGCTTTGGCTTTTCTGCCACACTAAGCGATCATTTGAAATAATAATTTTTGTTATTTTTTTTTTTTT
The DNA here is from genome assembly GCA_037575425.1 of Anastrepha fraterculus. Lineage (NCBI taxonomy): Eukaryota > Metazoa > Arthropoda > Insecta > Diptera > Tephritidae > Anastrepha > Anastrepha fraterculus. Next base: position 20,340 of record JAYXIM010018801.1, read on the forward strand.
TTTTTTTTGCTATCTCTCCATTCGCTACGCTCTCATCCTTGACTAGTTGGCGGCTTGGTTAATGATTTTACTCGTTCAATTGTCGTTTGATCTGACCTGAAAGTCAAGATGAAATTGTTTTTTAAAAGCCCTCATTTTTATTGCACACTGATAAGTGATCTAAGAAGTCTCGGTAACTGCGAGGGTTGACAGTTTTAATAGGATCACAGTAGGAAAGCGTTTGCTGTTTGAAATATGTATTTGAATATGTATTTGTGTGGGAATGTGTGCTGTGAGAAAAGTATTCATGCACGGTGAAAAACATGTTTGGACTTCAGCTTAAAAAAGTATTGCAAAATTATGTTATTAAACATAGCGAAAAATTTAGTTTATTTATAAAACTGTAAAAAAGTTGAAGACCTGTCGTAGGTATATAAAAAATAGGGAAATAAAACAAAACGAGCGCACTAATTTTTACTACTTGGTTTTTCTACATTTTGCTAACGGCTTTTTGAACCTAATTCCATATACAAATAAATTATTTGTAGAAGAAAATGCATAAGATAAAAAGTAAGCTGTATGAGCTTTACGACGACATAGACATAGCGCAGCGAATAAAGATCCAGCGGCTACGTTGGCTGGGTCATGTCGTCCGAATGGATACAAACGCTCCGGCTTTGAAAGTATTCGATGCGGTACCAGCTGGTGGTAGCAGAGGAAGAGGGCGGCCTCCTCTGCGTTGGAAAGATCAGGTGGAGAAGGACTTGGCTTCACTTGGTGTGTCCAACTGGCGCCGGTTAGCACGAGAAAGAAACGACTGGCGCGCTTTGTTAAACTCGACCAAAATCGCGTAAGCGGTTATAGCGCCAATTAAGAAGAAGAATAAAAATCTAGGCTCGCTTCACAAATTTCCCTTGTTATATAAAAAATCGAGAAACCAGTCAGAAATAAAAATTATTGAAAATCAAGACAATTCTTAATGCCCTTAAAACTTCCATATATTTTATTAGAACAAAACAACTGCATCTATCCCATGAAATTGAAATTTTAAAAGGTCGGCCCAAGGAGCAACAGGAGATTTGGTGGCTCCTAAAACACTCAGGCTAAAAAGCCCATTGTATTTAAAGCTCTGGAAAGGGGGTGGATAGTCAAGGAAGGAAGGAGAAAAGTATCAGAGAAAGAGATAGGAAATAATAGAGACAGAGGTTAGGTAGTTAGTCCTGGGAGAATTTTTCAGATTCTTTGGTAAATCTGTAAATATCCCTCAGTTTTAGAGAACGAATGTTACTCAATCTCACGACATCAGAGCCCAAACCCACATTGAGACCTCAATGATTCCAGTGGGTTGTGTCAATATGCCATGGGTTCTGTCCTGTAATAATACCGGCCATCAACTGAACATCTTTCCTTCCAAGTACTACTGCAGTGGCATAGATATATACGAGTAAAAAAGAGCGCAATAAAACAAGTAAATATGTTTTTGTTGCTGTGGTAAAAAATATTTCCCATAGATTTTTGGGGTATGCGGATGAAGTGCCTGTCTTTGAGCGGACTAAAATCCAAGCCGTTCTGGTAACGCAGATGAGTAGTGTGTAGGTAAATAAGTAGAGATCGAGAGAACAAGCAGAGATCGACCAAACTTCATATTCGGCCACCACAAAAATTTGTTTTGGTTTTGTTTTTTGGCTTTGACCAAAATTGGTCGAACATTTCTTAAAAGTTTAAGCAAAAATTACTTAAACTATAAGTGTTTGTAGCATTACTGAACACCGACTGCATAGTTAGCTTTTTCTATCAAAAAAGTGTCGTTCAAATACCTAACTGCTCTGCCAACGAGTTTGGCGAGAAGTGATCAGCGATCAGCTGAACTCTATGCACCGATCTCATTGCCTTTCCTTGGCAACTTTTAGCGAACTGGGTATACGATAAACCAGAGTTGGCACTAAAATCTGAAATTGAAATGTAAAACTACAATCTACTTCTGGACTCCGAATTTGCGTATATTAAAATAAAAAAAAAACTCCACATGATTATTATTGCCTTCGTTTTAACTGAAATGCCTGTGATGTATTTTTTTACACTTCAATAAAAAGTTACTGAACCAGGCGTGGTTTCCTGTCAACTACTAAATAAATGCTTTCACTGACGGCTTTTGTGTCTTCGGTGGTAGGTAGGTAGGTAGGTCTGGTGGCTGCTAACATGACACTCTGAGAGCTGGCGTAGGTCCGTTGAGATACCACTCTAACTTCTTCCTTACACTATAGGACCCTTTTTAAACCATCCTGCAGCTTTTATAGGTGAGCTTAACTTCGTTAGTTTAAGATGCGTCATATCAGCTACATCTGTTAAAAATGCACTACCAAGCGTGTAAAGTCTTCTTCTAAATAGTCCTTAACACTCGCAAAGGAGGTGAAAATAGTTTCTTCCTTTTCTGTATTATAGTAGCTTTTGTAATAATCGTAGTATGGAGCTCCAAGCTTTCTAGCATCGTTACCTATTAGGCAGTGATTGGTTAATACACCCATCAAAGTTCTTGTATTCAATCTGTCGAGTCTTAGCAGGCATTCTGAACGACCACTGTTGAGCCTCGGCCATGTCAATTTGCTACATTCGCATATTGTTAAGTCTTGTCATTATGCATTTACTATTTTAATAGTTTCTCTGTCTATCAGTAATTTACAAGTGACTTTGGTCATGGATGGGTATCAACCCTTTATCCGATGTTATAGTTTGGGTTATACCTTTTCTGCAAGTTCAGCGCCTTCGGTAACACGCAGTGAAATTTTGTACCAAAAAGTTTCTTACTTTCTATTTTCCTAACTTTAGTGCTCAAATATACTATCAAAAATAACTTTCTCGAATTTTCATGAAAAAGAGGTCAAGTTGGTCAGATAAAATGGAAGCAAGGGTGGTAAAATATTCCACAAAAATGTTAATTGTTAAGTTCTGCTATAGAAGATTGGCAATAATATTTCAATCGGAAATTGACTTTCAAAACTTTTTATAAATAACTAATATAAACATTTTTATAGCAAGAAGTGGTAAATTTTACCCACTGTATGAAAGAATTAAGACGCACTGGACTTTTACTTTAGTCGACAAAGGAATCTAATCATAATGCATTTTGATCATTATGTGTTGGCTTGTCTATTAGACGATGTATTGTAATTGCACTATTTAAGATTTGCTTTTTCGCCAAAAAGATTTCAGTGGATTTTCGTAGATTTTCTTATGCTGAATTGGAATCTGGTATGAAAATAATATGCATTGCCACACTTTGGAGAAGGTATTCACCTAAACATAAAATTTTGCCATATTTCACCATAGAAAGTGAACGAGAAAATTGTATATGAATTTAAAGATTTTTTGAAAATTATTTTGAAATCTTCAATGCATTAGCACCAGCCTTTGAAGAAATATGGGCCGATGATTCATCCACGCACCAGCATTCATCAGGGCGCACCAAACAATTATTTTCAGTAGATGGAACGGCTAAAAAATGGGCCTGAAATCTAAGCAAAAATTGCGGTCTAAGCGTGCGACGAAAGCTTTTCACAGAGCGTCGATTCTCGTAATACATTTGCACGATTTGTAAATGTTGTTGAGCCGTAAGTTTTTCCATAAGGAAATGTCAATGAATACTGAAAAAATGTAATATATCTATTTGGTTTGATAGTAGTCACGCGTGATCTGTCAAAAACGCTCTATTGGAAAAAGTACCTCCAATCTGATGACACTTTAGAATCGAAATTTCCTCAGTGTAACATCCTTCCTCCTACATTACTTACAAGTACACACTTCAGTCCACCAAAATACTAATTCCGGTTTCTTTTTGTTACTTATAAACTCAGTCAGTCACACTAGATGTCGCATTCAACAGGCAGTTGCCGACATAATGCAACAGCCGCGAAAAAAGAAACGTTTATTGTATGTGTTTATACTACTAAGTATGTGTGTGAGCGTGTGTGTATGTGTCACTAGCTAAGCGTTAATAAAATTGCATTGAATCGCATTTGAATTGCTTTGGGCATATTTATTGTCGCCAAGCAGCTACAACAAAAACAAGAGTCACCAAAGCTCCTATAGACAATATCACGGTGGTCTTACGTCGAAAGAAGGAAAGAAAAACTCTACCAGCTGGCCGCTGTTCAGCACTCGACTACACATGCACCTACCATTCACTGATCCTTTGCTGCGTTAGTTTGTGCTACTCTCTCTTCATCACTTGTCCATTGGTCGCATTATTAATAATGCAAAATGTTGCAAATGTTGCGCGGCACATTTGTCAGTGTGGCTTTACTGCAGTAAAAAATTTGCTTTTATTGTTAATGTTTAGTTTGTTGTTGTTGCTGCTGCTGCTGCTGGTGAAGTTGCTTTTCCATAGGTCACAGACAAAATGTTGCCAATAAAATAGATACATTTTTTATTGTTGTAGATTTTTCTTTGCAATTTTTTCTTGACGACTTTGCCAACTTGCTACACACATTATAATGAAGCATGCCGCAGACTTACTACATACTTACATATACATATGTATATGGGCTGATGTGTATTTATATGTTTTATGCTACGCTAGCGCAAAACTGTTGAAATTATCAGCGAAACGCTTTTATTGCCGCACAGTGACAAAGCTGTTGTTGTTGGTGTTGTGGTTATTAGTGTTGTTACCCGCAGCAACATCTACAATAATTTGTCATTGCAACAAAACAGTGCAACCACCCGCTTTGGCCGCATTGTGATCAGCGCTCGATTCGCTCTTTCGATTCTTGGGTATCAGGTGTGCGCGCGCAAGTTCATGCAATGGCCATTTGGCCAGGTCGGGAAGGCCGTCTAACACTCTTTTTTTGTGCTTTGCTTTTGTATTGTGTTGCTAGTCCGCAATTGGCTGTCTTGCTGTAGAATTTCAACTGCACTTAGCTTAAATGGTGTTAATCTGCTTTGACAAATTTGCCAAATTGTTGTTAGGCAAAAGCTAGGAAAATGAAAACGAGCGAGTAGAGGAAGGAGCATCAGACTGGCGGTTGGTTATGCACTTCTAGTTGGTAGTTAGAGTGGGGTGCATGCGGTTTTAAGAGTGAGTGCGAAAAGTGGCTTCTCAGTGAGGACTTAGCAGAAACGAGAATTTAATGCAAGAAATTCATATGGAAAAATTTACATCTATTTGCCCTAGCCACTTTTCATTCGCACCACTACAATTTCTTCTTACATGCACCTCGCAGTAAGATTATAAACAATACACAGTTTTTTATGCAAATTCAATTTATACTGCAACAAAATCCTAATAACAGAAAATATCAAACTTTATACAAAATTTGTCAAAACTTCATCAAAAATGCTTTCTATTATTTTAATCAGAATTTCTAGAATTTTTTCGAGTATGCAGTTTGATAGCCCATTGATTTTTGTTATAACAAAACGCAAGTTTTTAATGATTACAAAATACCGTTGGTTTTTGACAATTTTTTTGCTGAGGTGTCACGCCTTTTCTTCCATACAAAGCACGCACTGGAATTTTTTCTATGGAAAAAATAGCCTAGCAGTGTCAACAAAAATTTGCCAAAAATCTATGGTATTTTGAAGTCACTTGAAACTTACACTTTTTTGGACTAAAATTCAATGGACTTAAAAATTGCGTACTCAGAAAAATTCTATGAATTCTGCTTAAAAAGTAAAGAGGTTTGAAGCGGTTTAAAATTTTTTTTTTAAATTTTGCACAAGGCTTGAAACTTTGTGTTATATGGTTTTTGTTGTTGTATGAACTTTATTTTTATGAAAATTAGTGAAATGTTTAAACTTTTGCAAGTATGGTATGAGTGAACACTTATTCTCTATGGCAAGTTCGTTTCTTAAGTCTTTTCTTTCTTTCACAGTAGGCACAGTGGAGTGCAGGCACAATTATATGGCACATTTACTGCAAGAGTGTCATAATCAAAAAAACCATAATCTCGAAAAAATCGGATTCAATTTACTATGCCACCATAAGTTAAGTTAAAAGAAAAATTTCATCTAATGAGTGACTGTCTATAAGGCATGAAATTGTTTTCTATGGCCCCCTTTCAGGAATTGACCGATATATACAAAGTGCAGATAAATCCGAAACTTTTTTCAGTAATTTATTAATTGTAATAATCAATAGCTTTAATTCCCGTAAATTTCCTCACATATAAGTAATTGGCACTTGCACCCTTTTTGCGTGTTTAGCCGAGCACCTCCTCCTATTCGTGACATGCGTCTTGATATTGCTCCACAAATTTCCTCATACATTTCTCTTTTTTCTTCTTATATTCTATATTTTTCATATAAATTATGTAAATAGTATGCACATTTAAAATTAATTATTTCTATTGCAGCATTGACCTTTTTGAACGGCAGTGTTTTATGAATGTACATAAATATTTATTGCTCGAGCTCATTCAGTTCAATCAGAATAAATTTGACTTTCAATTGCCTTTTTCTATTTAATAAAATGTACAAATCGTAATGTGATGGCAAATAATTTATGGCAGTAATAAATGCTTAATTACAAGTTAAAACGGAGACTTAATTGATTCAGAGCAAAAGTTCATAAATACATTCTTTAATTTTTTTGTAAGTGTATGTGTATGTAAAAAAATTATGGAGAATAAATGGGTTCACAAATCCTAACAAATATGTGGCAAGCATAATGAGAGCAAGGTATTTTTTTGGATAGTTATAACTTTTTTGAGGTTTAAATTACTTATATTTTATTTGGTTTTTTTTTTGTTTTTCTCGTTTTAATTTTATTCAATACTTAATCAAAATCATATAAATAAAGCTCTCAAATATACTTTAAAACTAAAAACAAAAAAAATTTAATTTTGGTTTTTTATTTCTAGAAAATATTTTTAGTATAGAAGATCGTATTACTTTTTAATAATTTTTTTCTGACGTCTGTTTGCAATTCATTCAGTATGTAAATTAATTTTTTTTTAGAGGATAACAGAGCCGCAAATCAAAAGCAACGTGCTACTACAAAGCTTAATTATAAACGACTAAATGACTAACTCTAAGAATATGTAACAACAGGAAAATAGGCAAATTCAAAGAAAGGAAATATTAGGGCTGCGTTTTCAGTGCTTACTATATTAGCTTTTTTTACGCAATTTCGCGTAAGATCGTTTGTAAAAAAAGTCGCAGCGCCCAGCATAACAGACGATAAACTACTAAGGCCCATTATGATATTCTCAATAGGTCATCATCTAGTCTAAACAATAAATCTTCACTTCGGCCAGCAAAGAGAAATCTTTAAGTTGCTATCTGAGCAGTATCCACTGTTTCTGGCACCTAAAACGACCTGATACCCATAGTTTCATGTGGAAGGAAATTTGATGTCAGATTTCCATTGCGTGAGCAAATTGAGCAATCCAGCATGTATTCAGGGATTTTCTTTACTGATGAGTCCAAGAATGAAATAGGGTCTGGAGCCGGATGTTACTTAAACGATAGTAATAAGTATCACTATGCTATGGGGGAAACGGCAACTGTTTTCCAAATAGTTTTTTTTTCCATGCTAAAAGGAGCTGAATGGATAATTGAGAGGGGTGACAGTCAGGCTGCACTGAAGGCCCTAGAAAACGCGAAACAAACCTCAAAGATCGTTCAAGAATGTAAGAAGAAACTCAATTCTGGAGCAAGACAAAACAGGCTTGTACTTATTTGAGTTCCAGGACACTTCGGTGTTCAAGGAAACGAAATTGCCAATGAATTGGCCAATCGTGGATCAGCGGTTCCCCCACAAGAGCCAGAACCAATAATCGAAATTAGTTCCGCAGGAATCATGAATTGGATCAGCGATTATTTAAGCAATTTACATAAAGAACGATGGTCCGGTCTAGAACTGCAAAGAGTTTTGTGACAAATCCGAACAGAAAACTGTCAAACTTTCTACTAAACCTAGGAAGGAAAGATCTTCGGTTGCTGATCGGTATTATTGCAGGACATAACCCATGGGGTCAGCATATGACCACCATTGGAATCATTGAGGACCCAATGCGCCTGTCGTACTTGGAGTAGGCGTTTAGCACTGAGCACTTTCTCTGTAAGTGTCCTGCCTTTGCTAGAGCAAGGCTACGAATTTTGGATTACGTTGACGGGAGAATGAGTAAAACTCGTTCTCTAACACCGGAGGATATTTATAAATCTGGAAAATTAACACAGGACTAACTAGCTTCGTCTCTGTCCCCATTCTTTCCTACCTCATTCTCTGATACTTTTCTCCTTTCCTCTTTGAAAATCTACCCTCTTTTTAGAGCTCTAAATAAAATAGGCTTTTTAGCCTGAGTGTTTTGGGAGCAACCAAATCTGTTGGCGCTCCTGAGTCGACCAATTCAAATTTCAAATTTCGCTTTCAAAGATATACTTTATGGAAAAAAATTTTTTTTGTAATATTTTTTTAATTAAATAAAAATTTGTATATTATTTTTAAAATTGTTTTAATAAAAATTTGTTAAATTATTTCTCAATATTTTTTTAACTAAACGATTTTTTTACTTATTTTTTAATTAGACATTTTTCTATTTATATTTCAACATTTTATTTATAACAAAATGTCTTGACTTATTTTTACTAGTTAGGTATTTAATTAAAAGATTATTTTACTTGTTTTTTTTTTAATTCAAATTTGTTTACTTATTTTTTAGCTAAACATTTTTTTCTCATTTACATATTTATTTATTTTTTTCGAATTCAAAATTTTTTATTTATTTTTTAATTAAAAATTTTGTTTACTCATACTTTAATATTTTTTAATTAAAAAATTTTGTATTTGTTCTTAAATTTTTTTAACTTAATATTTATTTCATTTTTTTACACACTTTTTAATTAAACTTTTGTTTACTAATTTTTTTGATATTTTTTATTAAACATTTCTGGTATTTTTTTAGTTTTTTTTTAAATAAGAAATGTTTAATTAAAAATTTCTGTATTTTTTTGAAGAAAAATGTTTAATTTAAAAATTATCTAAATATTGTCGTTACTTATTTTTAAGAATTTTTTTATCTAACTTTTTTATTAGTATTTTATTTAAGTAAAATTTTTTTAATATATTTCTATTAAAGCTTTTTTTCTAATTTTTTATATATTTTTTTGACTAAGATTTTTTAAATTTATTTTTTAATATTTTTTTATACAAGTCTTTAAATTAAAAAATATTAAAATATGAGTAAATTTAACTATTTTTTTAATTAAACAATATTCTATTTACTATTGTGTTTTTTTTTTTTTTGTTAAATTAAACATTATGCTAATATTTCTGTTAATTATTTTTAATAGTTTTTTAACTACCATTTTTTTATTTGTTTTAAAACTTTTTTTGTTATACATTTCTTGTATTTTTTTAATATTTTCTTAACTAAGAAATTTGTTTACTTATTTTTTAGAATATTTTATTTAAAAACTTTGTTTACTCATATTTTAATATTCTTTTAAGGGGGAACGCCACTGTGCGGGCTGGTTTTTTGGGAATTTTTGTTTTGCAAGTAGGAATGATTATTCGAGGAGCGGACGAAAGATTATATTATTATATATGTATTAAACTATGTTGATGTAAATTTTTATTAAAAAATATTGAAAACTGACAAATTTATGTAAATAAAAGTAACGAGTTAACAAAAAATGACGTCATCTGGTGGCAGCGATACAGCAATGAATAATCATATGAAATCAAAAACCCAAAAATTTTATTTATCTACACAATAGTGGCTATCGTTGTACGTAGCCCTTTTTGTTTTTTTTTTTTTCTTTCTTTTTTTTGACAAAATGGTGGTGATTTGAATTTCGATATGGGTTTTTCGCCATTTTTTTGATTTTCAACAGGCCCAAAAAAATAGTTATTTTCAAAATTTTGAATATCGGCTACGTACAACGATAGCCAATGTGATAACAAAAATTTTGAAAAAAAAAAGAAAATTAAAATCGGTTCATTAGTCTTCGAAAAATCGTTGCCACCGTATCAAAAAATGTCGTTTCGAGAAAAACACGATTAAAATAAAGCATCGTATCGTAAGCGCTACGGGGCCGAACCGACGGGCGCTCACTTAAGTGCACATGAAATCGGGAGTAAAGCGAATTTCGCTTTAAAATTTTTACATTTTCTTGAGTAGTTATACTAACAATTTATGCAAAAAAATCGATTTTTTTGAAATTTTCACAGTGGCGTTCACCCTTAATTAAATATTTCTGAATTTATTTAAAAAAAAAATTTTATTAAAAATTGTCTCAACATTTTTATTACTTATTTTTAATAATTTTTTAATTAAACTTTTTTTTGTACTTTATTTAATTAAAAATTTGTTTACTATTTTTTCTACATTTTTCTGTTAAACCTTTTTTCTAATTTTTTTTTAATACTCTTTTTAATTATATTTACATTTATATTTTTTTAATTAAACATTATGTAAATATTTTTGCTAAGTATTTTTAATAATTTTTCAATTGAAACCATTTTATTTTATTTTTATTTATTTTTTAATATTTTTTAATCAATTGTTTACCTATTTTTGAATATTTTTTTTTTATATTTTTTTTTCTTATTTTTTTTTTGATTAAAAAATTTGATTTATTTAATTTTTAATACTTCTTTAATAAAGACAAAACAGAAAAAAACATTTGTGTAAAAAGCAAAAACTCGACCTTATAAGCACGCTTTGGGTAACTTCGGAATATTGCTAAGTTGGTAACTTAAAGCTTCACATTTCTTTTTCTTTTATGCTCTCATGCGACCATTTGTAACTGACAACTTATTTGAATGTAACAAATATTTAAAAATCGTTAAAAATTGGGAAATTTTCTTTTGAGTTCTTAACTTGCTTAATCCATTATTACATTTTGGCAGGAAATACGCCTTTCAGGTCCTACAAATTAAGTCACCGAAGCTGGTTAAAAAATCAATTGTAAGTATAGCAAACTCATCTTGAGCGCTAAAACACAAAGTTTATTCATCGTAAAAGCAAAGTGTCATTTCAGAAGTGTATGACATATCGATTTTTTTCAAGATATTTTACTAAAAACTTTAATAGAGCATTATTTCCTTAGCACACCAAGATAGAAGTTAAGCATTGAAAAGTTAAAATATATACATATATGCACCTCTAAGAGAATTGTAGCAGCAAAGTAAGTGATGTCAGTTACCAGCAACTGCCTGTCAATGGCCACCAGAATATATTTGCTCAGCAGCATTGACCGGAAGTGGCACATAACTCCGCAGAGGAAATGCGTATATCCTTCACAAGCCAAAGGCTTTACATGGATACAAACAGCGCTGCTGCTGTGGCTGCGTGCAACGTTTTCATAATTCAATAAATTCGTGCACGACTACTGCCACATAAAATGTTATAAAATATAAGCAACTGCACTCACGTACATCCATACTCGCACATACACATAAGCTCAACTCATTTTATTGAGTTCAAATAAAATATTTGTTGTTTTGTGGTTCCTTACAATTCCTTCGCTGCATTTCATCATAAATTTGATTTATCCGCCAAGTGAACTGGAGTTGCAACTGACGACCACAACTGCCACTGGTTTCCTTTCACGCATATTGTGTACGTGATTTGCGTGCAAGGCACTTGAATATGAAATGGTTCTGTTGCAGGCAGTGGCTTCGAAATGTGTTTCAATAACTTTTTTTCTCTGCTTGCTTTCATATTAAATTTGTTTTATGCCCGCAGTTGGTTTAATATTTTCTGTTTTTTTCTTATTATTTGATTTTTTTTTGTTTTTGTTATGCGCCCTAGCTAGTCAATTGCTTTTATGTAACTGCTGTAAGTCATATTTTTTATATTTCGTTTCTTTTTTTTCTTGGTTTTTGCTTTTACTTCATATCCTTTTCTTTGCTTATCTGTGTATCTGCTGCTTTGATATGCCTCGACACGTTCTTCCTTTGCTGGTCGTACAATATGTGCGCGCGCTGATATCTTGATTCCATTTGTGATTTGTACTGTGGCACCCACATGTGGCTCATGTGGCTTATGTGGCAAGTGGCACTTGCTGCTTGCCATTTAACTTTCAAAATGCTCGAATGCGCGCATAAATCACAGCTCCTTGTTGCAGGTAGCAAAGAATGCGCTTGAAGTGCAGTATTGAATTGAAATTATTTACATACATACACACGTACATACATATATTTCATATTCACGTGCATTTACAGGTATTTTACTGTGCTCCTGCTCCGGCTTCATGCTAGTTTGATTTTTATTGTCGTTTGTGTTGCAAGTTTTATGCGCTGCTGCGTCATCAATGTTGCATACTAATTGCAAGGCTCTTCCGCTGTTTGATTCACTCACCGAAGCAGTGCACTTCTCTATTTCGTTGTATGCGTGACCAGGATTATGCTTTATGTTGCGCATGTTTATATGTAGCATAGCCACACAAAGTATTTTTATCAACGGATGCATGCAATAATCTTGAATTGATTTTGAGATTTCCTGAAAATCTGACGGGTTATTAAATACAAATCAATGCTTGAAAATTATTCCATTCAAACTTTGTATAGCAGGGGGTGTTTATGGTGGCAGAACCATTATAAGCAATTGATGTCCAACTAATGCTTTAAATTTCTGGCTGAATGTTATATAGTACTAAAGGTTTTCACCTCAATCACCTGACAGCTTATCACTGTGGAGTGGCAGTGAAACTCTTTGAATGCAGAGTCAACATCAGTAGTAGCCGATAGAGTATCGCTTAGATCTAAGTTTGAGCTAAGTAAGCAAATGAAGAAGAAAGTGACGAATAATCATAGTAAAATTGAAGCCGACTCTGAGTAAGTTAAGGCATACTCTAACCGACCCCATTTTCCATTTCTTGGGTAATTTTGTCTTTCTAGCGAGGGTACCAGCCTAGCGCAACTCGGGGACATCAGTCGGGTACGTGCTAGAAATTTCAGAACATCTAGCATTGACTAATTTAAGAGCACATTTATATACCGAGGCACATGCTGTACTTGCGACGACCACTTCCAGCCGATGCGGTTAGTGAACAGACGCTGGAATAGTTCACCTCTCTCGTTTGTTTCCCCGCTTCATTTACTACACAAAGGTTGGTTAGCCGATCGTTCGAAGAAATACTCGAGATAAACAGGGCTTACCACTTGAAGCTGAGAGTAGAATATAGGTAGCAGAGGGCATACACTACGCATTATATATATAGATATATAATTGGCGCGTACACCCTTTTTGGATGTTTGGCCAAGCTCCTCCTCCTATTTGTGGTATGCGTATCGATGTTGTTCCACAAATAGAGGGACCTACAGTTTTAAGCCGACTCCGAACGGCAGATATTTTTATGAGGAGCTCTTTCATGACAGAAATACACTTGGAGGTTTGCCATTGCCTGCCGAGGACCAACCGCTATTAGAAAAATGTTTTTATTAATTTTGGTTTCACCGAGATTCGAACCAACGTTCTATCTGTGAATTCCGAATGGTAATCACGCACCAACCCATTCGGCTACGGCGGCCGCATTACTACCATTTAAATCCTGTATTAAAAGCAAGGCTTTCTAAGGAATAAATGATATTAATTTAACTAAAAGTGTTGTTGTTGTTGGAGTGATTGAATGTTTCTACTGAAATAACCCTACTTAGCGACCAGTACCGTTTTACTATCACTGTTCTCGAGTGATGATGTCTTTTTTTTAATTTTTTTTTTTTGGGGTTTTTGAAATCAGATCCATTTTGTGAGTGCCAAGTATAGCAGCCAATTCTTTATCTCGACGTCTGAGATCCCATTAATTTGTTGTAAGAAAGTCCTAACGAAAGAGCGAAGTCTTACCCTAGCTAACCCTGGGCATTTACATAAGTAGTGAAAAAACCTTGGCTTTCCTTCAACCCTTCCTCTTAACAGCTTCTGCAGGTCAGATTGAAAGGAAGGTTGAGTCTGGTTGTATGATCCCCTGTCTTCCAATGGCCTGTAATGGATGCAGTGATGTGTGAAATGTTTGGTCGAGAGCATCCTAATAGATAATTCGTCCTTTGGATTTTGTACGACAGCCATTCATTTATTGTTGTAATACATGTAATTAATGGTTGTAATGTTGTAAACATAAAGTTAATGCTTCTTTCGGCTAAAACGTGATAGTGTGAAGCTATGGGTACTCTAATTGTGTTGAGTGGGGTGCCGACTGCCACCGCCAACTAAAAGTGTACTTAATTTAAGTCACAGTCGAGATAGAGTCGAGGTTTTAGCTCTGCGTCCACTCTAAAGTTACAGTGAACAAAAACTTTAACTAAAGTTGTTAATAAACCAGGAAAATTGAAGGAAATGCCAATTTTTTTGTCGTGTGCTTTTTATAAAAAAAACCGCGGGTTGTTTACTATTTTGGAAAATAGAAAGGCTCTTCGACATTACAAATAATCCGCGATTATTCAGAATGCGAAAAATAAATAAGGAACTGTTTGGTTCTTTTGATTTAGAAATAGAAGTAGACAAAACTACTGAAACCACTGTAAACTAGATAAAAACCACTGAATAAAAATATTTCAGCTTCATTAAGCCAAACAATTTATATATGTTTATATTTGACACGTGTGAAATAGACAGCTGATGTATACGAACAGACAAGTAATGGAGCGTGCAAAGGCCAAGCTAAAGATTTCTGTGGCTCAAAAGCACTCTTTTTATTTATTTAGTAAAAAAGCACTAATTTTAGTTTAGTAAAAAAGTTATTCAAAAACAAATTTCTATGAATAATTTTGCGCCTCTTTGTATTCAAAACTGTAAAGAAGTCATTCTTTTGGGTGTCTCTCCCACTGGTCTTATTCGGAACTGATTTGGTTGCTCATAACCAAATATCGGAGCACTCATTTTTTGGAGTAAAAATGTGGCAAACAAATTTCTACGGAATTAGCGTTCAACTATTAATTTAATAATTTTCACAACTATGCATCACTGCTTGCAGTAAAATAAAATTTATACAGTTTATGTGGATTTCTTATTTATGTGAATGAAAAAACTAAACCAAAACAAGCAATGGGAATGAAAGTGTGAGACTAATTAGTTTGAGAACGTCAAAAATGCTCATTGATTCTACCTAAGTATATTTTTATCATGGCTTCAGCTATTAATAAAAAAAACAAGAAAAAAACCTAAGAGGGAGCTGTTTTCAAAAATGACCAAAACAACAATGGTTTTCACAGAAAATTTTTATTAAAAGAAATGTGTCTTGTGAGTTTTCAACAAAAAGAAAAAAATTTTCCAAAATTTTCTAAAAAAAAATTTTTTATTTAAATTAATCGAAAATAAATTTAAAATATTTTAATTAAATTTTAACTAAATTTTTTTATTTTAATTGAGTAAAAATATTTTTAAATACATTTTGTCTTACACATGATAAAAATATTTTTTTGTTTTCAAAGATCATAAAAACACAAAAAATTATCATTTCACAAAAATTGCTTACAAAACTTTATAAAAACAAATTTTTCACAAAATTTTATTATAAAAAAAATTTTCTCAAAATTTCATTAAAAAAAAAATTATTTCCCAAAATTACGAAAAATTCCTACAAAAAGAATATATATATATTATTGAAATAAATAAATAAAAAAAAAATTCTCAATGGTTTTCACAAAAAATTATCATTTCACAAAAATTGTTCACAAAACTTTATAAAAACAAATTTTTCACAAAATTTTATTAAAAAAAAAATTATTTCCCAATATTAAAAAAAATATGTATGTTTCAATAAAAAAAAATTTTGTGAAAAAAAAATTTTCACAATGGTTTTCACAAAAAATTATCATTTCACAAAAATTGTTCGAATGAAAAATTTGTTTCCAAAATTTTATAAAAAACAAATTTTACCAAAATTTTGTAAAAAAATTATATTCGAAAATTTAAAAATATATATGTTTTATTGAAATAAGTAAATAAAAAAAAAAATTCATAATGATTATCACAAAAAGTTATCATTTCACAAAAATTGTTCACTAATGAAAACTTTTTCCCAAAATTTTATAGAAAATTTCCCAAAGTTTTATATAAAAGAAATTATTCGCCAAAGTTAAAAAAATGTTTTCCCAAAATTAAAAAGAATATGTATTTTATTGAAATAAATAAATACAATAAAAAAAATTTTGTGAAAAAAAAATTTTCACAATGGTTTTCATAAAAAACTATCATTTGAAAAATCACTATTAAAAAATTTTTTCCCAAAACTTTATAGAAAAAAAATTGTTTCCCAAAATTAAAAAACATATAATTTATTGAAATAAATTAATAAAAAAAAAAATTTGTGAAAAAAAAGTTTTAAAAACTAAATGAAGAATTAAAAAAATGTTAAAAAGAAAGGACTATGTTTTACTTTAAAGAACTCTGTTTCAAAATTTAGAATATTAAATAATATTCGTAGTTATAAAATGTGTCCCAAATTTTTTCTTAGCTTATGTTACTTTTTATTATACTCAAGCCCACAGATAAACACAAATTTCCAGTTTAATTTAAATTTATTTATTATTATATTAAATAAATTTCGGGGTTATAAAATTTATCCTAGGATTTTTCAAGCCAATAGATAAACAAAAATTTTCAGACGAAATTGGCGACACCTCGATCAAGTGGGTCCAGTTAAGGTGCACTGGTTCTAGTCTAAATTCCACACCGTCGTGGTGTGCCTGTGTGATACAACGCAGACTCAATTAGCACAAAAAAAAAAACCATTTTGATACACCACTCGTAGAACCACTGCTTTTTATTAGTCGGATCATCTCGATATGACTATTAATCTGCCTATGCCGCCTATTTTCTTTTCTTCTATTTAACAATCGAGAATTTCCCCAGCATTTTATGTTGTAAGGCACTCATATCTCCTATGCTATGCGAAGCTATGCTATTGGAGATAAAGCCTAAAATGGGTGAATATTTTGCTAAACTACGATAAAGCTATATAAAGGGGCTAACGGTGAACTCTGCTCCTAATAACTTCTATTTTAGAGGATCTATTGAAAACAAGTCAACGAAATTGTTTTTACTTATCACGCGTTCATGAAGGCAAAATTGCTATTTGCTTCCAATATTTTCTATACTTATTTGTACTCAAATTTTGCACTTCCTTTATTTCTCACAAAACTGAAATACTTCAATTCTTTTTGATTAGAAGTACGAACATCTTCTGCCACATTAATTGCAAATGGAACACATGTGAATACGTCATTAATTTTCAAACATTTCACACATTTTTTCGCAATAATCTCACCTTTGTTGTACGATATTCCTGGCCACCAGAGAAGTTACAGGAGAAAGACAAATAGTTACAAAGAATTCTGTAGGTTTATACCGGTATTTATGTATAAGCAAAAAATAAGTCACATAAACACACACGCAATTTAAGCCACGTGCACTCACACACACAAACATACATCAGTCATTTACAATATTAGCCCTAATCCTGCCCTCCGCTTATAGCCTCCTAAATTTGATGTAGGTCACGTCGCAGCACTGAGTGTGTGGCCTTATTTGTCTATGAACAGCTCCCGCATGCGATGTGTGTTCTTTTCTTCTTACACACCTACAAATGCATGCAAACATTTGTTGCATAACAGACACACTGCTGGCGCCATGCATTGAAATCATATTGTAAATGTAATAAAGAAATATGTGGCATGCCACTGTGAGTGTTTGACAGCGCTGTGGTTACAAATAGAGACAAAAACCAGAGAAAAACTGATTGGTAGGCGGTGGACAATGCCAATGGAAATCAAAAAATAATTCTGCGAATTGGAAAATTTTATAAATGATATGTACGGCATGTATGTACGTATGTATGCACAAAGAATAAATATATGTTGCATAAGCAAGCAAGTACTAATAAGTAGTAAAAAAAAGTGTGTTTGTCATTGTGCTGGTTTTCAGTAGGCAACACACACATCCACTTGAATTTTTTTACTACAAACCTCTTTATAATTCGTTACTCTGTTACTCAGCTGAAGTTTGCTGCTTCAGTCTTTTGTTTAGTTATTATTTTTTATTTTTTCTTCTTTTCCGCCTCTTATTTTGTCTCATATGAGTGCATTGTTTTGTGGATTTCGCAATCGCTCCTAACCAGCGTCAGGGCTGCAAGTGGCGCTCATGCGTGTATCACATCAATTTTCCGCTAACTTTTGGCTGTTCATAGCTGCTTAGCAAACTTTTATTTGTTTTTCTTTAGCTTTTTTTCTGCATTTTTCATTTAATTTGTGTGCGTTTCTTCAATTGTTTCTGTGATTTGTTTTAGAAATTATTCTAACCTTGGCTGCAAAGTACGCTGCTGCACACAAAAGTTCAGAAGAATTAAGCGATTACGTGAGCGTGGGGCAACTCTTCGAAGTGCGCCACTGCAACAAAAAAGAACCATACGTATGTATATACATAAAAGCAATGGTAACCCAGAAAATGTACAATTTTAGTTTTATTTGGTGCTAAAAAATCACGAGGTACAGTTAATTGTAGGAAAATCGTCGTACTGAGAGCGGCAAAACAATGATTCAATGTTAGTTAGTATGCGAAAATGTTCCAAAGAAACAATATGAACATTTTGTAGTCGCATGCCAATACCGCGCAGAGTGGTCCAAATACAAGTATGTTCTTCAAGCATACGTTCATTTGGAACTGGCAACGTCTTACGGCTCAAAATCTTGGCACTCTGTAGAGTATCAGTACGCTTTATGATTATTACTTAGATGGCACTACAACCGTATGTCGGTTTCGGCCGAATATGAAACAACTAGCTCGGTTTGCTGCTTGCTGGCGCCATTTGGTGACACCGAGTGGTACCAGGTTATTCCTCACTTGGTCTTCCCAACGTAGATTAAGTCTTCCTCGTTCTCGTGTTCCACCAGTGGGCTCCTTCTCTTAGGACTGTCGTGCCAGATCACTTTCGTTCGTCCTTGGGGCATGGCCACGCCAGTATTTCCGCAGTATTTTAATACGCCACGCTACGTCCATATCGCTAGGTATAGCTCATACAGCTCGCTGCCTCATCGGATACGGAGCTAATTCTCACCTATGCGAAGAAGACCAACGGAGAATTTTTCTCTCGAACATTTGTCTTCATAACGCTTACTTTCATCAGTTGTCGTCATCATTAAAGCCGTATACAGGACTGGGATGATTTTGTTCAGCGTTGTTTTTGTTTTTCGGGAAAGGGCTCTACTCGACACATGCCTAATGAGCACAAAGTAACACCTGTTGGCACGAGTTATCCTTCGTTTAATCTCTAGGCTGACGTTGTGCTGCCTTTTGGCACTGGTCCCGAGATAAACAAAGTCCTTCACCACTTAAAAGTTATGATATTTATTACAAATTTACAAGGTAGGACCAAATTAATCACTCTATCAGAAGATTTATGTATTGCAAATGGTGTCGCACGTCAATCATATTTGACACTTGTGAACTAAACAACTGCAGCATACAAAAAGAAATAAACAAGTAATGAAGCGCGTAAAGGTCAAAAAAAGATTTCCATCACTCCAAATCATTTATTCAATTATCCAATATTATCCAATTATTTATTGATGACAACCGAACGATGACTGAGTTATCAATTTTTTAATGTAAAGATCTGCTTTATCAGCAATCGTAACATAGAAAAGGGAGGCCAGATTATTAAATTATAACCTCGCGAAAGCAAACGGCTAACGAGAATGGCTGAGATGATTCCACTCATCCTTCATACAGCTGATGCAAAAAGAACTCGAATTAATGCCGAGTCTCACAGCATGCATACTTCGCCGGTAATGTCGTGTAAGAGCACACACGAAATGGGAGATTTTGTTATCTTCAGAAGATCCCTTAAGCTCCTCTGTTACTCACATGGCCAGAAAGATTTCGCGACATTACAAGTTTATGTACTCACCCAGCCCTCACTGAGTCGAGGCGAAGTCCAACTCTCCAAGGGCAGACCGCAGATATTCAACTGGGTCCCAATCCTCTCATTTCACGGGGAAGCTACCTCACGGGTTCCATGTCTAGCCAGTTCATCCACCTTGTAATTGTCTGTAATGTCGTTATGACCAGATATCCGGATGAACTTTGTGTCAAAGAATTTAGATGCGCTTGAAAGTGAAGTCAGATATTCCCGAACAAGTTTCGAGTACACCATCAGGGAGCCCAGGGCCTGGATTGCCACTTGATAGTCGGATGAGACAATTACCTCCTGCTTCTTTGATTCCGGCTGCTTGCTGCTTGAAATGCACTGCAGTGGTCCGGTAACCTGAACTTGAGTCTTTACTGATTTAAACGACCTTCCTATTCACTAAGTACAACCACTACTCGTCAATTGTCTACTTCAATCGGGTCAATATAGTTTTGCTAGCTGGGGTTCGAATTGGATGTTTGGCCTGATAGAAGAT
>JAYXIM010018802.1:0-13216 GCA_037575425.1 Anastrepha fraterculus
ACAGATCTCCGAGTGCTCGTTGACTAACATAAGTGGGTTGAATGGAAAAACGGAAAAATTTCAAGAATGTATTATTAGACATGGCTTCCACACCTAAAAAGCCTGCAACAGCAGACTTGTTATGACCTAGTGACATATCTATACTCGACATAACCTCGTGCAAAGCCTTTTCAACCAATATAGCTTTACTAAAGTAAAAAGTTGGCTGACAGCGCCACTCTCATGAGCTTCTATTTAAAGAGAATCGCAAATAAGTTGATTTAAATAAAGCGTTTTGTAATGTTGTAGTACTTTTCCCTTGCTCTGGCTATAAATGGGGAGCTTTGCAAATAATAGCCAGCTCAGATACTATAGTCTTTTGATACGAGCAATTCATTCTAGAGCTAGTGTATATATATATATATATATAATTAGCGCGTACACCCTTTTGGGTGTTTGGACGAGCTCCTCCTCATATTTGTGGTGTGCGTCTTGATGTTGTTCCACAAATGGAGGGACCTACAGTTTCAAGCCGACTCCGAACGGCAGATATTTTTATGAGGAGCTTTTTCATGGCAGAAATACACTCGGTGGTTTGCCATTGTCTGCCGAGGGCGACCGCTATTAGAAAAATGTTTTTCTTAATTTTAATCTTTCACCGAGACTCGAACCTACGTTCTCTCTTTGAATTCCGAATGGTAGTCACGCACCAACTCAATCGGCCACGGCGGCCGCCGGGGTAGTGTAATTGTAAATATAAACCGATCTAAACGATTGTTATGGCAGCTGCCGTTTCTTTTTTTTTTGGCGGTGAGGTTGGGTTAAAAATGCCTTCGCACCATATAGTAACCGTCGCTACTACGTGTGTGGTTATTCTTCTAAAAATATCCCTTTTCTTCTCTTGGATTTGCTTCGACGTAGAGGGTCAAAAGGGCGTTCTAAGAAGAGTATTTACTTACTCACTTTGCGTCCAGGATCGCCAGTTTTGAGAAGCCTATGTTCAGTGCTCTTCAGCATAAGTTTCCATTTCACGCTTCTTTATTCGGATAATATCCTCCACGAAATTTGCGACGGCACTCCATTTTTCTTCGTCTATTATCATTTTCTCGATAATTTCTTCAGGAGTAAATACACCAATAGCACGTTGCAGAGCTGTTCTCTCTATGTTCCACCTCTCACATTTAAAGAAGGTGTGCTCCACATCATCATACTCAGTATCCCCATATATGCAGTTTGGTAGGCTCGCTTTTCCCATTCCCTACAAATACTTGCGAAAGGATCCATGTCCGGACAAAAACTGTGTGAGGTAATAGCCTCAAGGTGCTTTTGATTTTGCATGATGATAACGCGCCATCGCATCGAGCCCAAATTCAGCTGGATTATTTGACCAAACACCAAGTAAATACCATCGTACAAGCACTGTATTCACCTGATATGCGAGGAAGGAGTTGAAGGCTATGCCTTCGTCGGCCTACCAGGAGTGCATGGAGGACTGGGTTAAGCGTTTGCACATGTGTGTTGCTTTAGA
The DNA here is from genome assembly GCA_037575425.1 of Anastrepha fraterculus. Classification (NCBI taxonomy): domain Eukaryota; kingdom Metazoa; phylum Arthropoda; class Insecta; order Diptera; family Tephritidae; genus Anastrepha; species Anastrepha fraterculus. The sequence continues at coordinate 1,508 of JAYXIM010018802.1, forward strand.
CGGATCATATTTTGAAGGAGATAAAATAAATTTGCCTGAAAAGTAACTCTGTTTGGTTTGATTTAAATACTCCCGGTACTTTTAGATCATAAGGTACATGTTCGATGGCTCTTACTGTTTCTTAGAAAAGGTAAGCGTAGATAATATGAAAACAATATTCTCGGAAATTCATAAATCACTGCTGAATGGAAATTAATTTTGTCAGAATGAAGTTTTTAGCCCACTCTCATTTTTTTGTTTTGTTGGTTTTTCAATTTTTCTCAAATATACGCTGACTATAAATTCCAAATTATGGCACTCCAATTACTTCGCAATAAATCATTTTCACTTCTTAATTGACACTTGCCAAAGAAATCACTAAGTTTTTAATACCTCACCCCTCCGTCGGGTTTCCTCTTCTAATAATCAATTATCTTTAGATAACTAAATATTTTATTATCCACTATGTCTGTGCGAACATTTTTAACATTGCATAGTTGTTGTACTTTCATCATTTATTCTAAAAACACATTCACAATAACAGCAAGAGTACGCACACAAGCGTGTAATGTGCCAATGAAATGAAAACCAATTTAGTCCGGTCATTGGCTTCCACAGCCATCTCCGTCTGCTAGTATACTCCGCTTGACGTCGCCTGCCAGTCTCAAATCGCTTGGAAATGAAATCAATTTCAAAGCGCTTAATATAAACTCACATACATAGATGTGTGTGTGTTCACACATATAGACACATTTATTGGCATAATAAAATAGTGTGAGATTTAAAATTTGTGGTCTCCGGATTAACGCACCTGCTGAGTTATTGGGTTGACGCCCAAAACAAATACAACTACAGCCTCATGTACTGAGAAAAACAATCGTAAAAGTGAAATTATGGACCGAAAAGATAGTGAAAGAGAAGACAATCGACATTTTCTGAAATTTCTCAAAATTCGTAGTGCTTTTTAGTCGTGTAGCGTTTTTTTTGTGTGTGTATGAGAGTGTATACGAAACGATTTTATGTCACTCATACGCCCTGTATGACTAACAAGCTGCCATTGTTGGCATGGCACACAGACACGCACACACACATGCGCGCATATGAAGAAGATTTTATCAGAATAGCTTTAAAATTTCAATTTATAAAACATCACTTTGAACATACACATACACATGCAGTTCCGTGCGTATGTGTGCGTAAGTTTTCAGGTAGTAATATTCGATAAGCACAATACATACATAAAAGTATATGTGTGTAAGTGGAGACATTTTAACACAGTATCACCGCGGCCGCCGTAGCCGAATGGGTAGGTGCGTGATTACCATTCGGAATTCACAGAGAGGTCGTTGGTTCGAATCTCGGTGAAAGCAAAATTAATAAAAAACATTTTTCTAATAGCGGTCGCCCCTCGGCAGGCAATGGCAAACCTCCGAGTGTATTTCTGCCATGAAAAAGCTCCTCATAAAAATATCTGCCGTTCGGAGTCGGCTTGAAACTGTAGGTCCCTCCATTTGTGGAACAACATCAACACGCACACCACAAATAGGAGGAGGAGCTCGGCCAAACACCTAACAGAAGTGTACGCGCCAATTATTTATTTTTTTTTATTTATTTTTTATCACCCTCACTGGCCATCGCATGGATGAAACGAAAATAAGTGAAATAAAATGTCAATAATTGTAATATAATAGAGAAACGTGTCAACTAATGAGATGAATGTTGAAAGAAATCGTAACTGAAAGAGGATCAAGTTGAAGGTGCTAAAAATAGCACGCCTCAACTGTTTCTACAACTATCTCGCGCTGCCAAACGAGGAGTCAAACGTATTTTTTCCCACTTCAAAATGAATGGTAAATTTACCGGAGCGGTGAAATTTTGTTTGTGAGTAAATACATAAATACACTCGCACGCACTCGCTTCCCTACTGGAAAGTTTAGCGATTGCGAGTTGCTGCCATTCCAATGAACTCTTCATGCTTTTGTTCTATTTTTATACATTTCTAATCTTTGGAGTAGAAAAATACGTCTAGAAGCACAATTAAAAAAATTGAGAAACTATCAAATAGAAGTTCAGTCAGTTCAATTATGTAAGGGATTAGGAGTAGTCAGAGGCCCGAAAAAATGATGATTTTCAATCATTTTTTTTGCAGACAAAAAAAAAATCCAAATTTTTGAGAAAAAAAGTCCTTCGACCAGGCACGAGTTTTATATGTTTTTCAAAAGCAGTATAAATTTTATTGAAATCTACCAAGCGGTTTTTAAGTTACAGTGATCACCAGTTCAAAAAATAGAAAAAAAGCATTTCCATTTCCTGTTTTACTTCTGACTGGGTTTGTGCCACGAAAAAACTTCGTACAAAAAACCATCTGCCACTTAAAGGCGGCATAAAATTGTAGGCCCCTCCATTTTTGGAACAACATCAAGACGCACACCACAAATAAGAGGCTTGTGGCCTAGATAAAAAGAAATGTACCAGACGCCTCTCTAGTTTGGAAACTTACAACAATTATTAAATTCGAATATAGACCAGATCTTTCGAAACCACAGATCTTGCCTCGCTTGAAGCAGTGATACCTTTTTCTATGCCATGTGACATTTGTCAAGTAGACAGATGTACAACTTTACGCGATAGAACGACACGTTAAAATTATTGAAATTAATTATTAAAATGGTCGGTCTTTAACAATATCTTGCCGCAAAATTTGTGATTTTTTTGGTGGAAATAGTCGTCCGCAAGAGTCGACAATTCAAAAGTTAGAGAAAAAATTTCAAGAAACTGGTTCTTTTGAGTACAGAAAAAGGGCTGTGCAGACCAAAAACACTGGATGTTCTGGTGAGATTATTGTTGTTGTAGCGCAACATGTTGCTGAACAGCCTTCTATCGACAGCCCGACGTTCTCATCAGTTAGTCATTCACAAATCAACTGTTTGGCGGATTTTACATGAGGATTTGCATTTGCATTCTTACAAAATTCATTTAACACAATAATTGGGGACAACAGATTATTATCAAGGCAGACATTTCTTGAATTATTTCCTTGAAGATGATGCTAGTGTTTCTCGCAAAACCATCCTTAGTGATGAAGATCATTTCACACTGGATCGATTTGTAAACACACAAAATTAGCGCATCTGGGGAGAAGAAAACCCTCGAATAATTTCTGAAAAATCATTGCATTCAAAACGTACTGTTTAGCGTGGCTTTTGGAAATAAATGGTCGGTTTTTCTTCGGACGGCGTTGTACACTCTTATAGGTCTCAGCTTGAAGAAATAGACATAGACTATCTTTATTTCCAACAGGATTTAGCCGCAAGTCACACAACACGGGAAAACATTGTTTATTGCGATCGAAGCTTCTCGGTCGACTAACTTCGCGTAATGGGGGCATAAACTGGCCACCTAGATCATGCGATCTAACTCCAAAGTAGTCTACTTTTTGTGCGGTTTTTTGAATGCGACTATGCCAGCAATGATTCTAGAGCTGAGACACAACATTTGGAATGAGATTGCTGAATTCAGTGATGATGTGTTAGCGAGTCTTTGAACATTTGAATTCTCGTATGCCAGCCTGTAGAGCTCATGGTGGACATTTAAGTGATGTAAGAAAAACAAGAAAAACTGCAGTCATTTGCAAATAGTTGCTTGCGCCGTTTTATCAGCATTTGGTGACCAAGAACCATTTCTAACCAACGTCTGTGGCAATTAACTAAATAAAAGTCATTGGAAAAGGCAATTATGCGTAGGAAGTACAAATGAATCAGACATACTATATGCTTTAAAAAAATCTAGACGAAATAGCTCATTCAGCTTGGTAGTGGAATCCACAGGGCACTAGAAATAGGGGCCGGCCTAAATTTAGTTGGAGAAGATGTATTAATAAGGAGGCCAGCAAATCTTTCAACGTACTGAAATATCAGGCCAGTCCAAAAGTTCGTGCGTTTTTTAAAGGCGGTTTTAAAATTAATAAAAAAGATGTTTAAAGTATTTATTAATCAATAATAAATATATTTCCCTTTATTATTTACAATGTCTCCCCAATGTTTAGGCAAATTTTTAAATCCCTGCTCAAAAAATTGTTTGTCCTTGGAGCCAAAATACCCTTTTTATAGATTCTTTTGAGGAGTAGTTCTTGTTACTCATATGCGATTGAAGTCCACGGAAAAGGTGATAATCACAAGGTGCAATATCCGGAGAGTATGGTGGATGCGGTATTAGCTCCCATTCGAGCTCGTTCAGCTTGCCTAATGGTTGCCTTGCGGTATGAGGTCTTGCGTTGTCGTGGTGAAACAAAACTTTGCGTCTCTTCACTAAAGACGGTCGATATTTGTTAAGTGCCTCATTCAGGTTTGCTAGTTGATGGGAATAATAATCAGCAGTTATCGTCTGGTTTGGTTCCAGAAGTTCATAATAAACAATACCGGCCATATCCCACCAAATAGACAGGAGAATCTTCTTGGGGTGAAGGCCATCTATAGGGGTCGGTTCTGGTGTTTCGTCTTTATCTAACCATTGGCGTTTGCGAACAGGATTATTGTAAAGGACCCATTATTCATCATGAGTAACGATACGGTTCAAAACACTTTCATTTTCAAGCCGTTGCATCAGCCGAGAACACACATTCACTCTCTGCAGAAGATTGGCGACGGAAAGTCTATGCGGAACCCATTTTCCCAGCTTTGAAACCTTTCCCAACTGAACCAGGTGCCTGTAAACCGCTCCATGCGATGATTCAACCTCTTTCATATCGACTGTCAAATTTGGCTCAGCTTCCACGAGTTCGAGCAAGGCGTCGGAGTTAAAGACTTCAAGGCGACCAGCGTGCGGGGCATCCTTCACGTCGCAGAGCCACTTCGGAATTTTGAAAACTACTTTTGCGCAGTCCTTACACTCACAATATCCTCTCCGCGAACAGTGTTTATTTCTGCAGCAGCAGTTGTTGCATTTTTACCAATTTTATAAACAAAATACAAAATATGCCTCCTATACGCGTTCGAAGATTCCATTTTATTTTTTAACAACACGTGCTTCTAACCGCCATTAAAATCACTTTTTGAATGCACAATATATCAAACAAAATATAAATAGTTCCAGCGAATAATTTTTTGTATGCAAAAATCGTACAAAAGTGGAATTATGGGTAAAATACGCACGAACTTATGGACTGACCTGAAGCAACAAACCGTGATTTGTGGAAATCTATTGTAGATTGGCCACCTTAGCCGAATGGGTTGGTGCGTGACTATCATTCGGAATCAAAAGAGAACGTAGGTTCCAATCTCGGTGAAACACCAAAATTGAAAAAAAGGTTACCCCTCGGTAGGCAATGAAAAATAGGAAAGTCTCCTCATAAAGCATATGTATCTGCCGTTCGGAGTGGGCTTAAAACTGTGGGTCCATCCCTCCATTTGTGGAACAACATCAAAGCGTACGCCACAAATAAGAAGAGGAGCTCGGCCAAATATTCAAAAAGAGTGTACGCGCCAATTATATATATATATAAATATATATATTGTAGATTGACTAAATTATTAATTGCGATTGGATTGTAATATTGGAAGGTGTCAATAATAATAATAATAATAATAATAATTTTTCACACATAATTGTTAAGAACCGTATTTTGAAAAGCCTTTTATGTATAAATATTTTACGTTTATGTATAAATATTTTATTTTTAAACACCATGTGGTCTCAACTGCTGAAAATCCTATCAGCACCAAACTTGTTAAAATCTGAAAAAATACTATATTATTTCTGAACTGGCTATTTGCCCTTCTAGCTGAGATTTCGTTTCCTGCAGGGTTATCAGTGTTTTGTCAATAAGTACGCGTGTAAATACTTATCAACGTACATGGAGATACTTGTGGATATATGTATACATATATATGTATGTATATGTGACTTTTTCCCTACTATCGGCAGTGTGTGTGTGGTGCGGTTGGCGGCTAATCGCTACGTTAGTCGTCTGCTTACCTGCCATTAAGTGGCGCACTGGTTGTGTTTTGTTTGCTTAGCATTGCTTTTGTGATTGTTGTTGATACTTTTTCAGGGTTTTCGTAGCTTTGATTAGCACATACGCTCGCCAATAGGTTTGCGCTTGCTTTTTATGCTTTTTTATCTGTCGGATTAAATCCCTCTCCATTGCTCTGGCGCGTTTTGGAATGGGCAAAAACTGTCAGTGCGCTCTTTGAGTTGGGTATTCATGAAATCTGAATGTTTTTCTTTGTTCGATTGAGAGTGAATAAAAGGCTGAATAGATTACCTACAATAACTTATGTACATATTATAAATATTTTGCGTACACACTTTCATATATTTAGCTGCGTAAATTTTTAACTGGCTCAAATTAAAGCAGTGAAGAATTTATGGAAATCCTTGAAATCTGTGTGGTTATCTGTTGCAGTTAAAGATATACTCTTTCATGCAATTAATTGAACGAATATAAATTTAAATCATTTTAATTTAAATTTTACCCATTTAGTACAATACTAAAAAGACTCTCACACATCCTGTGTTGTCGGTGTATGGACCAGCGTATTATAGAATGGAGCCTTTATTAAGGGCTTCGAAAATATGCTTGGGAAAGAATGTGATGCCTTTGTTGTTGCATTCTTAGTGGAACAATAAGGGATAGTTAGGAAAATATTTTCTTGAATTACAAGATGTAATAGCCCCTAAGCTGTAGAAGTCTTGATATTTACCTGGATCTACAATTGGCATATGGAACAGATTGACCTTTGAGCAGAGTAGGCTTTGATCCTTTGAACCTTTATGCCTCCCCGGAACCATTGGAAATAATAATACAGGGTGATGAATTTTGCTACATTAAGAAACTCAAATAACTTTTTTTTAGTGTATGGAATTCATTTATTTTTTTTCAAGTTGAAGGTCATTAAATTTTGTTAAATGCAGCTTAACTAGTATAAAAATAATTGAATTTAAATGCCCCCATGCTCGTTGACACAAGTGCGGCATCTTAGTAAAAAGTTGTTCATTGCTGCTTTGAGAGTTGCGACAGGAATAGCCGCAATTGTTGCCCGAATGGATTGTTTCAGTTCATCCAAATTTGTTGGCTTTGTTTTATAAACTTCTTGTTTACATAAACCCCACAAGAAAAAGTCAGGTGCAGTAAGGTCAGGCGACCTGGGGGGCCAACGAAATTCGGAGTTTCTTGAAATCAGTTTATTGGGAAATTTTCGTCGTAACTCTGTCATAACAGTCTGGGCTATGTGAGACGTTGCCCCATCCACACAGAGTTGAAAGGAATTCTCTTTCGGCGTAGTTCTGGATAGAAAAATTCTTTCAGCATTTTCAAATAACGGTCTCCAGTAACCGTAACGGTGTGACCATTTTCTTCAAAAAAATAAGGCCCGACAATACGCACACCACACTGTCACGCGAAGAGGATGCAATTCCGTCTCGTGGAGTATCTGTGGGTTAGAAGTACTCCATATTCGACAATTTTGTTTGTTCACATTGCCGTTTAAATCGAAATGGGCCTCATCAGACATGAAAAGGCAGTTTAACATGTTTTGGTCTTCTTCCACCATTTGCAGGATCTTCTGGCAAAATTCCAAGCGAATCGGCAAGTCTGCTGCATTCAGTTTGTTAACCATTTGAATTTTGTAGGGAAATAAGTCTAAATCTTTGTGCATTATTGTTTGTAAAGACTGTAGGCTGACACCAAGTTGAGCAGATAAGCTTCTTGTTGAAACCCTTGGATTGCTTTGTATAGCTGCAGCTACAGCAGCGATCGTTTCCTCCGTCCGAACTGGTGGGTTTCGATGATAAGGCCTTCTTGCGACTGTTTTTTGCTCAGCAAAATTATTCACCAGTCTCATTATGGTCCATCTGCTCGGGGGATCGCCGCCAAACATCCGCCTGTACTCTCTCTGTACCAAAACTACGGACTCCAGTGCGTGATAGCGGCGGACTATCCAAATTCTTATTTGCGTGTCCCAGTTATCCATTTTAATAAATTTTAAAGATCAATCTGCAAATTAAAACAAAAATGGAACAGATAACTTAAAAAGAAAAAAAGTTATTCAATTTTTTTTTTGGTAGCGGCTTTCATTAGCCACCCTGTATTAAAAAAGTGCGTGTAGCGTAGTACACATAACAGAAGTGAAACTTTCAAGGCAGACAAAGAAAGAGGGAGAGACCCGAGAGAAAATGAGATAGAGAGAGAGAGAGAGAAAGAATATATATCTAAATAAATTCACAACATTTGCAGAGAATACAAATAGACAAAATTTTCAAAAAACGGAGAAGGGTCGACCTTTATAGGTAAACGTCGGACACAAACCGTGGCAACAACGCGCACTACTCCGAGCGTTTTATCACCCGCACAAACGTAGCGTAGGCACCAAAAAAAATTGGGACCAAAAACGCCCCAAACAGTAGTCACCAGGGAAATATGACGCCATAAAGTAGGCACCAAAAATATATTTCCTTCAAGTTTGCACTAACAAAAAAGGGTAAAAAAGTAGGCAGTGTTATTTCTCACTAGAAATTAGCAACCACCAGGAAAAACTTAACACAAATAGCCTAAAGTGTATCTAAGATATATGTATATAAGGTATAGCTCTCTCTCTCCTTTTCCTCTACGTTATATCTTTTTTCTCTTTCGCGGAACGAAAATGCGCAAAACGTTGAATGGCCTTGAAATTTTACTCCCATTTTCGCTCGTCCATCGACGCCTAAGAAGCTTCACTTCAATAATATAAAAAAATACTTATTACATTAAAATCGTCACTTACCAAAAGTACCGTCGGAAACTCTGTTAACTGAAGTATACTCGTATCGATAGAATACAAATGAGTTTTACAATTTCCCAACTCATGTATGAGAATATCTACATATAATTTGCCGATCTAGCCATGCCCTGCGGTAATATAAAATTTCTTGGCGTACTACAAATTTAAAGAAATTAAAGAATCTAAGGAACAAATTCTTTCGTAAGCTCAGAAAAACCAAAGAACCTAATCATTTTATGAAGTTTAAAGAATATTCTAAAATATACAGCCGCAAAGACAAGTTTGGACATAGTTAATAACTACATTTTGAATTATGAAGCCATTGTAAAAACCAATCCAAAAGCTATTTGGGGTTTCATTATATTAAAAAAGTGCTCTAAAAATTTAAAAGAAGCCTTATTTTTCAATGATATACGTATGAATTCTGCTAATGAGGTTAACTGACTCTTCGCCGATATTCTTAAATCCAATTTTATTCCCTTGTCTTTTAGTAATTGTGAGTTTGAGTATTATCCGAATTCGTATGTGAATTCGTCCATTGACTCTGGCTCCAACTTGTTGTCTTCGGATGATGTTGCCAAAGGTATCGCTAAAGTAAATAATTCTTTACAAACAGATGTCGATGGTCTTTCGGCTGCTGTGCCTAGAAATTGTTTTTCGCTTACCTGCCCTCACCAGTTATTTTATTTTTTATTACTTATTGGCTCTTATTAAAACAATTTGTAAATGCGGACCCAAGAGTGATGTGAGCAATTATATACATATTTTATAGCTTTCGACTACCTCTAAGTTGTTTGAATGCATTGTTCCAACCAGCATGGCTTCGTCCCTGGTAATACGATCTTAAAACCTATTCTATTGTGAAAAATTCATCCCATTCACAAATGCTCCAAAACGAGTTTGATAACGTTTTTTCTTGGTTTATTAGTAATCACCTATTTTTAAATATTCCGAAATGCTACCAAATTACTTTCGCCAAATGTTTTTCTCCTTTAACGACTTCTTATTTCATCTCTTATTGCTGTATGAGATCGGTCAGTGAAATTTTGGATGTAGGAGTAATTTTTGATGTAAATCTCACTTTTACTAGTCGTATCAGTTATATAATTTCGAAATCTTACACCATATCAGCGTTTTCAAGGCGCGACAGTACAGAATTTACAAGTCCTTATACTCATAAATTGCTCTTCATATTATTTGTTCGTTCTGAATTGGAATATGCATCCTTCATTTGGACAGGGTCATGTCTGAAACATAACTCGAATTGAAAGTTTTCATTGGCTTTGTTCTACGTTTCCTTCGTTTTCATGTGGCGCATACCCTCATACTAATCCAGATGCCTGCTTATCAATTGGGAATCTCTTCAGATCCGCCAATATTTTTTGTCTCTATCTTTCTTGTTTCCCTTCTGGAGCGAATATATTTTAATGCCCCATCTAGATCGCTTCGAAATTTAGATTTTTTCTATATTGGCAGTATAAGAACTCTGTATGTAGGGAATGCATCCGGTCATGAGCGCTTTGGTTGTATTATTTACAAATCTAAGGGGGATGGACTTTGTCTTTTCTAAACACTCTAAACTAATTTTTACTTAAATAAAAAATAAATCAGATGAAGTAAAAAATTCTGAATATTTTGCGCTAGATATCTTTAATGAACTATATCTCATGATATTTACAACTCATCTGGTGATACTAGACGATAATTTGGAGTTGAAAAGTTCTTTGGCAGTTTTTTGTTTGGTGAGGCCACATAGTTTTGGGCCACAGCGTTCCAAAATAAAGGCAGATAAAGAGAAAATTCGTTACATTCTTCAGTACCTCTACGACCAAGCAGCGAAGTTGGGATATCAATTTCGTAATAAAGGGTGATCAATTTAGAGGTATCGGATTTTAAACTGAAATAAAACAACGAAAATTCAAATTGATTGGACAAGCTTTATTATTTTTGTGTACGACCATTCATGGCATTTATGTATTTTTTTAAATTTGATTTTGAATGACTCGCTGTAGGAATTCGGTCGGTATCTCGTGAATAACTTTAGTAATTTTGGTTTCCAATGCTTCAATCGAAGCTGGTTTATCCACAAAGCATTTAGACTTTACATATATATATATATATATATATAATTGACGCGTACAGCCTTTTTGGGTGTTTGGCCGAGCTCCTCCTCCTATTTGTGGTGTGCGTCTTGATGTTGTTCCACAAATGGAGGGACCTACAGTTTCAAGCCGACTCCGAACGGCAGATATTTTTATGAGGAGCTTTTTCATGGCAGAAATACACTCGGAGGTTTGCCATTGCCTGTCGAAAGGCGACCTCTATTAGAAAAATGTTTTTCTTAATTTTTGGTGTTTTACCGAGATTCGAACCAACGTTCTCTCTGTGAATTCCGAATGGTAATCACGTACCAACCCATTCGGCTCCGGCGGCCAGACTTTACAGACCTCCGCAAATAAAAGCCCAAAGTGTGATATCGCACGATCTAGGTGGCCAATCCACTGGTCCGAGACGAGCGATGAATTGCTCACCGAAATGACGAGGCAGTAAATCGATTCACGGGTGTGTTTCAAGTGTGAAGAGTAGTGCAGTCTTTTTGCAACCAAGTGCTATGGTGATCTCCATCAATTTCCGGCATCAAAAAGTCGTTTATTATGCCGCGATAGCGTTCGCCATTCACTATTGTATTGGCGCCAGCTCCGTCTTTCAAAAATTTGGGCTGATGATTCCGCCAGCCTACAGGCCGCATCAAAGGGTTGTTTTCAATGGATCTAATGTCTGTTCTTGAATGACTTCGAGTTGCTCTTTAGCCCAAATATAGCAGTTTTGCTTATTGGCGTAGCCATTAAGCCAAAAATGGGCCTCGTCGTTGAACGGTGATGTACAATATAAGTTGGCTTGAGCGCGCGATGAACACTTTTTACAGAGCTTCGATTTTCGCAAGCAGTTATACGATTTGAGGCACATAGTTTTA
>JAYXIM010018805.1:0-19003 GCA_037575425.1 Anastrepha fraterculus
AATCGCGACTGAATATACATTGAATATACAAAGTTGAGGGGTCACTTTGCGCCTCTAGAGTGGCGCCCATGGCACGTGTCCTGCTTGCCATACCCTAGTTACGCTACTCATTATGAATTTAAACATTACACAAAATTGTACAATATCTTATCTTAAAATTAATTTTTAGATTTTTATTACGACTTTACTATATGATTTTTTTGTTATTTATATTGCAAACACCTCTAATGGGTCATTTTGCAACTGGGATAATCCTATTAGCTCTCGACTAGCTGAGTGCGACTTTAGAAACTATAAAAAAATTAGCGACAATGTCCGAAATATTTGGCTCACTTGACATGGAATTGCTCACCAATGTCTGACTTATTTACGTAAAACGCTTTCCAATTTATTGGCGAATAACTCCCACGACAACGCCTATCTCTCTTGTGGCACTACGATCTGCGTGCTCTGGGCTGAATGAAATTTCAATTAAATTAGCTGATTGATTGTGCGAAAAGCTTCACCTGCCTGAGCGAAAGACCGAAGGCGGTGCTTTTCAAATACCAACAACAAATGTGCATACATAAATAGTAACTCATTTATAGTTGGCAAAACCTGTTAACTGGAGCTGCAGCCAATGAATACTTAAAGATGAAATACAATTTAATAGCAGAATATCAGCTTTAAAATAATTAATACTGAACTCTCCAGAAGGCGAAAAGGTGTATGAGAGAGAATGAAACTGCTTACCGAATTCTTTAATATTTCCAAACTGTATTTATTTAGGACTTCTAAATATAAATAATCCAACTAAACATAATGGAATTTCAAAATTGCGTGAACAAATCGCTTAAAGTGCATTTCCTCGAAGGATAATATTTAATATTGTTTCTTTTTGTTATTCCTCTTTATTATTATAAAATAAATTTCTGTTTAGAAATTAAATTACCTCAAAGCTGTGATGTGCCTAGCATCATTCGATATGGCTTCGCGCCTTGAATCGCCATTTCAATGTCTACTTGCCAGCTTGTCTGGCTGCTTGTCTCGTTAGCCCATTTGCAGAGTTGTTAGTTTTCCATTTCATTGATTTTCAGGAGTTTGGTGCACAGCATCATCGCCTACTTTTTAACTTTGTATCATATTTTAATGCTTGCCAACCACAATTTCCGCCAACTTGTCATTCCGTCGCACACAGCAACAAAAGAAAACTGGCAAGAAGAACGGAAAAATTAAGACAATAGCAGGAAAAGACAAAACCGCAGATTAAAATGGGATTTTGCGACGTTTATTCCTCTACCGGCAGAGCACATTTTCTGTAAGGATGTACATACATATATTAAATGTGACCTGGGTGTGGTTAAGAAAGGGAAGCATACCTACATACCTACATACATTACGTACATTCAAACACTAACCGGATCGAAGAGTAATAAATGGATCAAAGAGTTTCTTTTCAACCTCTTTTCATCTTTCTGATGAAGAACGGGCACTGCTCAAAGCCAGCTAAATTAGTTTTACAAATTCAAATAAATTCCCTAGCGTAAAATTAATTACACAATTTTCGTTTTGGACAACTTTTTTATTAAAACAAAAAGACGAAATGGTTTTGAGTCTTAAAAAATTATGGAAGTTTTTGTTTTGACTTTTACATGCTCCCTTGCTGGTCTGTTTGCTTACTGCAGCTGCCTATGTATTATATATATATAAATAATTGACTCCATTTTTTTGGGTGTTTGGCCGAGCTCCTCCTCTTGATGTTGTTCCACAAATGGAGGGACCTACAGTTTCGAGCCGACTCCGAACGTCAAATGGTTTTTATGAGGAGCTTTTTCATGGCAGAAATACACTCAGAGGTTTGCTATTGCCTGCCGAGAGGCGACCGCTATTAGAAACAACTTTTTCTTAATTTTGGTGTTTCCCGACTTCTGTGTTAACGTACCTTAATATGGTTTGACAGGGAGCGGAAGAGATAATAATCGGTCGGTGTAAGGTCCGGAAAATACGGCGGATGCTGAAGAACCTCCCATTCGAGCTCTTGGAGTGCGGCTTTGACTACTTGTGCAAAATGGGGCCCGGCGTTAGCGTTTTAGTTTGACCATGTCGATCAAGTCTTCTCAATCGAATAGTATCATTCGCGCGTTGTAGCTGGGCAATGTAGAGCTATTTGTTGACAGTACAGTACTCTCTTCGAGTATTTCCCAGTGCGCCATGCGTTCCCAGTCGCACCAAACACATATCATGATCTTCTTTGGATGACCATCTTGCTTGACTCTCGGCTTTGGTGTACGTCCTATAGCCACCCACTCCTTTCGTTGTTTCATATTGATGTATAGGCACCATTGCTCATCTTCCGTAACGATTCGGTATGAAAAGCGTTGTTTATGACCGCCCGATGGCGGGCGAGATGCTGGGAAGGAGTTTGACGGCGACTTTCTTTGCTTTTTCGTTGAGCTCGTGAGGCACCCAGACTCCAAATTTTTGGGTAAATCACATTGAATGAAGGAGATTGAGAATTGTTTTATGATTGCAGTTAATTTTTTTCGCCACTTCACGACTGGCTTGGCAACTGTTCTGCTTCAAAAGTGATTTGAGACATTCTTCATCGGATTCACAAGTCCCTCCGCTACGGGAGGTGTCATCGACGTCAAAGTCGCCATTTTACTTGAACTTTGCAAACCATTTCCGTGCTGTAGACTCGTCTATGATACCTTCTCCATCCACATCGCAAATGTCCCGGGCTGCTTCGGCATCGTTTTGACATCGATGAAAAGCAAAGTAGAGCAAGGGTCGAAAATCTTGATTTTTGCCTTATTTTTTTATTACTCTATTTCTAAGTCTCAAAACTAATAAAAAATTAAAAACTCAAAAATACAATTTACATACATAGTTTTGTAGAGCAGAAAGAGTTCTATCGAATGAATACGAGTACTTACCCTTTACCAAAAAATTGTTTTCAATATGCGGACTTATATAAATTACAGTACACATTTCCGTGTTGACCTATTTGTGGCATTTCAGATTGATTTTGAGCTGTGGTGCATTAAGAGACTTCCAGTTGAATTTTATGACAAATATTTTTGTGGTATATTTGAACCCGCTACGTCCCTCTGTGAGTGTATGAGTATTTTGGGAACTTTCCCGCAAAAAGGACAAAACGAACCATCTATGAAAAGTCTGAGGATGAAAATGTTCCATATAACTTCTGAACATATCGTGCTTCTAAAATGTAAGAATCACATAATTTACAAAGGTTGCCTTTTAACAGGGTCGTTTTTGCAGCACTACCCGTGATAAGCTGTATTTCGATAATTTTCTGAAGTGAAAAATCCATCTCGCCATTGGAACATCTCAGAGATGGAATTAACTTGTGAAAATTTTCCTGCAATGATTTATTGCGGTTTTTGACGTGGGTTATCGAGTCGTGATGATATTGATCAACTTACTTCAACTTCTTACCTTGAAGCACCACACTTTTTCACTGCTAAACGCATGTAGAATGGGACCTAAAGTGGCCGTCGAACTTTGCAGTATGAATTTCGTGAAGGCCATCCAAAACCGGTTCTTGTGCGTCAATGGATAACGCAAGATCGTCATGCGATATATCGCCAGATAGAGGCATCCTTGGGAATTAGTGGGACCAGCATATATTCAATATTGCATGAACACTTATTCTTCAGAAAGATTTGTTCGTTTTGGATACCCGGGTCCGGGGACACCCAAGGTTAACCTGGCTTGACTAAGTCATGGGCGATTTGAAAAAGCTGCGAGTTAGGAGCTGGAAGTCTATTGCTATGAACCGTGCAGATTGGAAGAGGATTGTGGACGAAGCTAAATCTCACCCTGAGCTGTAATTGCTATTTGTTGAGGATGATAGTTCAAAGCACGTCCATGATA
Organism: Anastrepha fraterculus; assembly: GCA_037575425.1. Taxonomy (NCBI): domain Eukaryota; kingdom Metazoa; phylum Arthropoda; class Insecta; order Diptera; family Tephritidae; genus Anastrepha; species Anastrepha fraterculus. The sequence continues at coordinate 3,877 of JAYXIM010018805.1, forward strand.
TCGCCATAAATGACGGCTCCTGGCTCGAAGCATGGAGCTGGAATCAAAAAAGCTATTGACATTTCTGTGGGTGCTGTGCGATGAGTTTAATGAGCAAAAGTGGTTCGCGAAAGAAGCACCTCAAAGCAAATTACCACCCGTTTCTTCGAAAAGTCTGGTCATGTTGCAACTGTACCACTAGAGAAACTTTAAACAGTCCACTCTGAATGGTACACAACCAATTGTTTGCCAGACGGAGAATTAAGGAAAACTAATCGCCGAAGACGAATCATCCTTCACTAAGACAATGCGAGCTCTAGCGTATCGGCTCACAACTCACACAAGAGAGTTTTCGAGAACTCAAAATATCGAAAATTAAAAGCAAAGTCAACAGTTTTCAATGCCTGAAGAGGCTGTTGAAGCATTTAAGGATATCGAAGCGTTCCCACGACAGTCGATACAAATAATCGGAACGGCCCGGATTTACATTCTGTCAAAAAAATACCGGGAATTGTTCATTTAAAAAGCGCGCGTAACATATGTGCCTAATTTTTTTTTTGCTGGAATGTTGGCACAACTCTCCTCTATAGTGTCGCAGAGTTTGAGCGCGATCTCTTAGCTTATTTTTGGCATTTAATTACATATATCAGTCAACCACCGGTGTACTCTGCGATTTTCACTATGGATAAAAATATCGACAAAGAATTTCTCTTAAGTTTTGTGTTTTGAACAGGATTTCGTGTGCCGATTCATTGAAAATGTGGCAAAAATCCTATGGCGAGTGTTCTTTGTCAAAAACACGGGTCTACGAGTGGTATAAGGCTTTTGCAGAGAGCCGAGAAGTCGTGGACGATTTGCGTCGATCTGCTCGCCCATCAACGTCTTCAACGGATGAAAACGTCGACAAAGTCAAGGAAATGGTGCTGGAAAACCATCATTTAAGTTCGAGGGAGGTAGCTCGTGATCTTAGCGTGTTCGTGTCTCATTAATCAACTCGCAACATTTTACACCATCGATTGGGCATGAGAGCGTGGCTGCTCGACTCGTTCCAAGAGAGTTGAAGTTCTTTCAAAAAATTCATCGGAAGAAGGTGGTTGAAGGCATGCTTGAGCTAGTGAATTCGGACCCAACGTTTATTCAGCGCATCATAACAGGTGATGAGACGTGGGTATATGAGTTTGACATGCAAACCAGTCAATAGACGGCTGAATAGCGCTACCCACATGAGCCGAAACCCAAAAAACCACTTCAAAGTCGGTCAAAAGTGAAAGTCATGCTACTCGGTTTCTTTGATTATAGGGGTGTTGTGCATTCGGAATTCATTCCAAATGGCTCTACGGTAAATAAAGAATATTATTAGGAAGTTACGCGACGTTTGAGGGAGAATGTGTGGAGAAAACGGCCCAATTTGTGGAAAGGAAACTCATGGATCTTGCACCATGATTACACACCATCTCACAAGGTTCATATTGTGAACACTTTTTTGACTAAAAACTCGACAAATCACCGTAATCATCGAACAGCCACCGTATTCACCGGACTGTGACTTTTTCCTTTTCCCAAAACTTAAATTGCCAATCCGCGGACGCCGCTGTGAGGCGAATTCGCTGAAGCAGCCGAAGAAGAGCTTTTAAAACGCCTTTAAAAGGTGCTTTGATGACTGGATTAATCGTTGGCATGTGTGTATTGCTTCGAATGGAACCTATTTTGTAGGCGACAAAATAAATTTTGATTGTTCAATAATTATTGTGCGTTTTATTGAACAAATTCCCGGTACTTTTTTCACAGAATGTATATTCGACCAAGGACTGTCACTTCAGCAGCATATTTCATACATAGGATGTATGCATGGGGAATGTTTGTGCTGCAACAACAATATCGTTTTGGAAGTATCCACTTCAGAGTGACACAAAAGAGCTTGGTTAAAAAATGGTTCAATTGAATGCCCAAATATATTTTAAATTCCAAGTAGAACATTTTAAAAAACAATAGAGCCATGTTCATTATTATTTTACTATGCTTTCATTACTGGCCTCAAAATATAAAAGGCATCCCGCGTACTTTCCCGATTTATCACAAGAATGTGCAAAAGAATGAAAAGGAAATTGTAAACCCCTTGACTAATGAGCAAAATAATCGTTTCTGTTCACTCTAAAAAGAATTTTAATTAAAAACTTGGGTGGAGTTGTTCACATAGAACCAATAATCGGAATAATTTTTCTCTCAATTTTTTCTCAAAGCTTTTATGGTATTGGTATTGTTTATTTTTTCGAAAAATTAATAGAGCGAAGATTAAAATACCAACTTTGTCCATCGTTCATTTTATTGCGTTTTGATGACATTTATTACACAGCACAGCAATAATTCAAAGCCTCCATCCATCAGCGTTGAAGTGAATAAAATGCGACATAAGCACCACAATTCATATCACATTAGCTCCAATCTGAGTTGGCAGCACTTAACTGAAGTTCTTATTGCCGAAGCTAATTTATTCTTATTGACAATGGTAATAGTCAAATTACAATAGCTAATGGTGTCGCTTTCCCGTTGGTGTTATTGTAGTGGCGTCAGTGCAATGTCATCGAAATTAATTATGACAAATTGTTGTCGCTGCCGATGCAAATGCGCCAAGTATTCGCATCCGAAAGCAGAAAGAAATTCGAAGAACATAAACATACCTACATACAAACAAACATATAATCGTACTAAATTTATGGTATGCAAAGTTTGAGCACGAAGAAAATGATGGTATGTAGTGAGAAGGACTCGGCTACATCTATTTATTGTCATTTGATGCGAGCGCTGCTACCCAATCGATTGGGAAATCCGCGCTCAAGACATTTTCTCTGATTTATGGCGTTTTCCCTTCCACGTAACTGGTGTTTGCAAAGCGCTTTTTTGAATCTATACTATCGTATTCGTGCATACATAAATATGAATTTAAGTGTATGACTACGATTTTCAAATCAAAAATAATTTTTAAGCTTTTATGGTAATTCGCATAGAACCAAAATTTAAATAAACTATTGAGAATCTTGTGTATGTAAGTTTGTTTAGATTAGTCTCCGAAATTGCTAAGCCAATTTTGATGGAATTTTCATTGAAGAGTAAAGAGATCCTTCAAGCTTAATATTGGCTAGGTAATATTTCTAAAAGTCATATACAGATAAGGTCTGAATATTTGTTCCAGGCTGAAGAAAATAACACGGATGTAAAGTATCTGCGTCGTCACCTCTTATATGTGAAAAATATAAACTTTTTTCCAATAGAATACCAATTTGGATGCTTGGCATTAAGAATAATGAAAATTCGTTAAAACTTTTCTCGACTTTAGTAAAAAATGCTCGGGCGGCTGGGCATAATTAATATTTTGCCTGATCTTTACTACTGTGGGCAAAAAGTAAGGTGAATTTGGTTGTAAAATGTAAAATCTTTATTTATTCTTATAAATCAATAATCCCCTCTCGATGAAATACACTTATGCCAACGATTTTTCCAATCCCCGAAACATTTATCTCCTCAATCGACTCGAAACGCGTTCCCCGGAGTTGTCTCTTGAGTTTTGGGAATAGCCAGAAGTCACACGAAGCCAAATCAGCGAATACGGTGCTTGCGGAACGATATGCGTGGAATTTTTGGCGAAATGGTCACGAAGAACGAGTGCAGTGTGAGACGGTGCATTATCGTGATGCAAAAACCAAGAGTTGTTGCCCCATAATTCTGGTCTTTTTAGACGAATTGCTTCACGTAAACGACGCATAACGCTCAAATAATATTCCTTATTAACAGTGGCCTCGCCTTTAGCACGATATTCGCTTGATTGGTTGGTTGTTTAAGGGTCGTAAGCATAAATCCAAGTCTCATCTCCCGTAATGATGCATTTCAGCTTGTCCTGATAGTCTGAGGGCATTGTTTCACACACATCAACGCGACGACTTTTTTCCAAGAAATTGAGAGTTTTCGGTACCAAACGAGATTTGACTTTTCGTAGGCCCAAATGGTCTTTCAAAATGATTTTCACAGATCCTTCTGATATTCCGATCATATCAGTAAGGTCTCTAACAGTCAACCGACGATTTTTGAGCACCAACTCCTTCACTTTATTGACGTGTTGGTCATCTGTTGACGTCGATGGTCGTCCGGAGCGCTCCAAGTCATCAACACATTCTCGACCCTCTTTGAAGTCTTTGTACCACTTATAAACATTTATCTGCAACATGGTCGAATCACCAAATGCCTTCTGCAATATGCTAAACGTTTCCGTAGCCGAAATTTCATTTCGCAAACAAAATTTGATCAATCAAATCAGACATTGTAAAAATCGAAAAATGCACTCTTGGTCGTTTGGTAAACACAAGCGTAAATATATTACTGATAATGACATTCACATGAAAGTTGGCTCAGATGTTATTAACAGTGCTGCCAACTCATGAAAAAAATAACTAGAGCGAAATTTTAATCCCACGAAGCTTGACAAATAAATTCACCTTACTTTTTGCCCACAGTAGTATGAAGTTTTGCAAAATTATTTAATATTCAACATTGCTGGAGTAGGCATTTAAGATTGATTTCGTTGAAAATTGATTTCGGGAGTAACTTTGGATCACTAAATGCGATATTTTGAATTTGTTTCAAAGAAGCATTGAAGAATTTCAAAAACAATTCTATGAAAACCAAGTTACATAAAGGATTTTTCTTTCATAGTGCACAGCGCCATCAGCTAAAGCCGCCAAACTTGACTTTTGGTTATTTTATTTATTTATTTTATTTAAGCCAAAGATACAACGATAGGATATTTTTACAATGATTGACCTTAAGGATGGATTACAAAATTCTGAAATAAAATTAAGATTAAAATTGCAGTAGTGATAAAAAGGCAGTGGTAGTAAAAATGTTGAAGTTGTACAAGGTATTAAAAATAAAAATAAAAAAGTACAAAAGGTACATGCAAGTTCAGCAATATTAAGCAAAGTATCGAAGCAATTCATGAAGCACTTCTCTCTTATACATTCGATTTTTAGCAGTAAATTATTCCATAGACGGTCACAGAACACAAAGTATTGACGATCAGTCAGCAAAAAACTGTATTTCATCGGGGCTAAGTTAAGCGAACGGCAAGATTTTGAAATCATAAGGAGATATCTGGGCTCCTGAGTAGTTATGATCTACTGACGTAACACAAAACATTTAAACTTAAGCAAATCGGTAAAAGATACCGATTCAAGTTTTTTCGCAAAAACAGAAATGTGGGTGGTTATGACGACTTTTACGGTAAACATTTTTGGTGCCATTACAGGGCGCGCCACTCGAAGTGCAACCAATTAAAAAGGCCAACACTTTAGTTTGGCAAATTACTTTTATTCACTTCAAAGTAAAAAATGTGTGAAAATAATACAAAATTAAGAATCAATATACTTTTCCTCGATATGTCCACCTTTTGTCTCGGCCACCTTTTGACTTGAGTCGGTCCAGAAACGAATCGCAAGCTGCTCGAATGTGACTTGCAGGTATTTTGGCCCTCGCGCGGATAATAAGTTTTTTTAGCGCCTTGAGACTGATAAACGTTTTAGTTCGGATCTTGTGCTCCAAAATGGCCCAAGGAGAATAATCCATCGGATTCGCGTCTGGTGAATTTGAGAGCCATTGTGTGGACGTTATGAAGTTCAAAACGTCGTGTTTTAGCCATTCTTGGTTCACTTGAGCTTTGTGAGATGGTGCCAAGTCCTGTTGAAACGTCCATGATCTGCCATCGAAATGTTAGTCTGCTCACGGCTTCAAAGCAACTTCCAGAATACTTTTCCGATAATATTTCGTCCGTTCCTGTTTCATAGGTACACATTTGGAATATGCACGAGAAATGTCATATTTATTAACATTTCAAAACTAAGTAAGAGTAGCAATGCTGGAAATCTGCTTTGAGCGACCCTGTGCTTGCTGCGTGGTGCGGTGCGGTGCGCACTTCTGTTCCAATCTATTAATTTCATTACAAACATGAATTGGTTTTCTATGGGAAATTTTAATAAAACTTTACTGCTTCCTATGCATTTCAACTATTTTTTGTTCACTTAAATTTAATTTTTTTACATACCACATTTTATCATCATTTGTTGAAAATTTAATTTTATCACATTAATTATCTTTTAATCCTTTTCATTATCGTTATCATTAATTCAAGCAGATATCTAACAAAAAATGCCCACATGCACTTATATAGTACAAAATATGTACATTCATATATATTTACCTAGGCGTATACACATACACATATATACATATATATATATATATATATATATATATGCACTTATGCAAACACACTCGAGATTATCTAATTTTGGCATAAAAATATATGTATACACATATATACATATGAGTGAATACTTAACTATATGCAGAAAATTAATTGTTTGCAGATTTAATAACAAAAAAAAATTATGAGTTTCAACTCATATTTTTGGTCTGGTAAATCTCTCACTGAAGCTTTATGAGGCAATAAATATTGAAAAAAGTGGTAGCAGTTTTTGCCTGCAATATTCTAAACTCATTTAGTTCATATGCACACTGATACGCGTATCTAGTTATGGCGCTACATGCATTTATCGGTTACAATTTCAGTATTGACTAAATTAAAATACGGTTCAACATGGCGTATGAGTGATATTGTATATTAAATTTCTTTTCTTTATTATTGACTCCATTATTCATTGCTTCTGTAAATTAACACTTACAATGTTTGAAAACTTATTTAAAATAATATTAATGCAATCGTAACATATTAAAAAAATGATTGTATGTATATCTATATACAGTGCACTCGCGAAAACTCGAACTAATGAAAACCAGCCCTGTCCGAGTTATCGAAATGTTCGAGTTTTCGAACGTTATGTATTTTTAATATACATATATGTATTCGTTTTAACAGTTTTTATACCCTGCCCATTTTTATGGCATAGTTAATCAAAGAGATTATCTGGTTTCATGTTTTGTAGTTCATTGCCAGTTTATTTAATAAAAAATGTTAGCAAATATGAATGTTGTTTACAAATTATTAGAAAAAAGCAGTGATCTTGGTTTGATGTTTCTTATTTCCTACCGCATCCAATACAGCCTTTTCGCGCAGTGATTGTAGCACATTAACTTTCCTCGGGCTAATTTTTTCAGCAGTTGCCCATGCTATAGCTTTGTTGAAAATTGTTACGGCTTCGGATGAACTTATGCGCTTTTGTTCATTTCCACCTATAGCTTCAACTTCATCTTCGGATTCGCTTTCTTCAATAGCTTCAACCTCTTCAATCAAGTCGTCGTTATTCCAGTCTCTTATTTCTTCTTCTGTGAAAGTAGCCTAATAAATATTTATTATTGTTATCGTATGTTTTTTTATTTACATCAAAACCATAACTACCTCAGGATGTAAGTGTTCGAGAATTTCGGCAGCTTCTTTTTCCATACTTTTAGATTCAGCTTCTATTTGGTTTTTCAAGACACTAAGTGGAATGTCATCGTCGTCATCGTCTTTCAGGTTTGCAAAGTTTAAAATATTTGTCCAGCATTTCGCCAACGTCTCCTGTCTCAAGCTCTATCCAAAAATGTAACAGCTTCTCTCAAGCTAATTTTTTTAATGATTGGATCAAATCGCAATCATCGGAGAAAATAGCTGCCAAGAGAGAATTTCGGTAATGTAGCTTTGTTATTCTTATTGCGTTTTGATCCATTGCTTGAATCAAAGGAGTTACATTCGGCGGCATAAACATCACCCTAATTAAACCATCTTCGGATCTTAACGTGTCCTCGTTTGGATGCGAAGGTGCATTGTCAAGCAAAAGTAATGCCTTTTCAGGTAGTCCTATATTTTTTAAATAAGTTTTCACCTATGTAATAAAAAAAATAGGTTTTTTAAAGGGTGTTTAATTTGTAGTCAAATATGAACTTGCCTGTGGTAGAAACGAAAAGTGAAACCAATATTGGAACAGAGTTGATGTCATCCAGGCTGATTTTGAGCTTCGGTACTCCACTGGGCAGTTAAAATGCCTAAATGCACGCGGATTTTCGGCTTTTCCAATGACAAAGGTTAAAATACCTTGTGTTTCCCAGTAGCATTCGCACACGCCAGAAATGTGATGCGCTGTTTTTCAGATTTGTTTCCCGGTGCCTGCTTTTCCATTCTAGAAACGTATGATTTTCCCGGAAGGAGCTTCCAATATAACCCGGATTCATCTGCATTGTAAATTTGTTCTGGGCATAGTTCAAGCTCCTGAATTTTAGCTTGTAACTGAGTTTTGAAAGGCTCCACTAACTCTGGTCGCGAGGAAAGTTTTTCCCCTGAGATTGAAATTAATCGTATGCCATACCGTTTTTTAAAATTTTGTAGCCATCCATCGCTGGCAAAGAAGGTTGAGCCATTCTCGCCATATTTGGGATGTAACTCCTTAGCTTTCTCTTTCAAAATTAATCCATTTATAGGATAATTCTTGCTGCGTTGTAATAAAAACCACATGTAAAGCTTTTTTTCCATTTTTGGCAATTCTGAAGCGCGAAGCGTTTTACGTTTTCCAGGGCCCGATAGCGTGTTATTAACGCATTCCAAAATTTTGTTTTCATTTTTCACAATTCCACAAATTGTGGACTTGGTAGTGTTATATTTTTTGGATAGAGCTGTGATACTAACGCCATTCCTGGCCTCGTTAATTATTTCAGCCTTTTTTGATAAACTCAAAACATTTAGTTTTCGTCCCAATATAAAACGCAAATAAATAAAATAAATTTGATCTTAACCGTGCCAAATCCCGTGTATCACTGACAAGTATCAATCAATTTAAAAGAAAAGTTCCTTTGAATGAAACAAAAGACGGGCATAACGACAAAAATTGTAATACTGGCCGTTACAGCACATGCAAAACGACAGTTTCTCACATGTTTTTCCATGAAAAAAGAAAATAATTGTTCGAGTTTTAGAGTAGCTACATTTTGTTCGAGTTTTAAAGTAGTCAATGGAGAAAAAAAATGTTCAAGTTTCCGAATGTTCGAGTTATCGTGTGTTCGAGTTTTCGCGAGTGCACTGTATATAAATGTGAAAATCTGTCCCTATGTTCGCTTATAACTCGAGAATGGCTGAACGGATTTATCTTATCTTGGTCTTGAATTATTCGTGGAGGTCTAGGGAAGGTTTCAGAAGGTGAGAAAAATTCGAATAATTGCCGGGAAAATGGTCAAAACGTGGACCCGGGTAACCTTTCGTTGTGTATGTACAATATGGGTATCAAATGAAAGCTGTGGTTAAGTGCTTTAATACGGGTTAATTTTCATACCTATTGATGACTAGGGTCTCGAAATATATGCCAAAACGTGGACCCGCCGTGTCTTTAAACCGAATTAAACCAAACTTACACACATTGTTAAGTAGGTATTGAAGATGGTTTCCGTATAGTTTGAATACCTATTGGTAGATAGGGTCTCGAGATATAGGTCAAAACGTGGACCCGGGTAACCTTCGGACGTATATGTACAATATGGGTATCAAATGGAAGCTGTTGGTGAATGCTTTAGTACAGATTATTTTTCATGTCGCTCCGTGACTGTGGTCTCGAAATATATGCCAAAACGTGGACCCGTCGTGTCTTTAAACCGAATTAAACCAAACTTACACACATTGTTAAGGAGGTATTGAAGATGGTTTCCGTATAGTTTGGATACCTATTGGTAGATACGGTCTCGAGATATAGGTCAAAACGTGGACCCGGGTAACCTGGGGATGTGTATGTACAATATGGGTATCAAATGGAAGCTGTTGGTGAATGCTTTAGTTCAGAGTATTTCCATCCGCTCCGTGACTAGGGTCTCGAGATAGAGACCAAAACGTGTACCCTAGAATATGTTTGTACAATCTATATATATAAATGTGAAAATCTGTCCCTATATTCGCTTAAAACTCGCGAACGGGCTCACCTATCCAAACCAAATTTTTAGGCTTTGTTTGGACTATTCAGTAGTTGGTTTGTGTTTTAAAATTTTAAGAATCGGATACCAGGGTCTCGAGAAATAGGCCAAAACGTGAACCCGGGTAACCCTAGGATGTGTTTGTACAATATGGGTAGCAAATGGAAGCTGTTGGTGAATGCTTTAGTTCAGAGTATTTTTCATGCCGCTCCGTGACTAGGGTCCCGAGATAGAGACCAACACGTGGGCCCTAGAATGTGCTTATACAATATGGATAGCAATTGGAAGCTATTGGTGAATGCTTTAGTACAGAGTATTTCTCATGCCGCTCCGTGACTGGGGTCTCGAGATATAGGTCAAAATGTGGGCCCGGGTAACCTTCGGATGTGTATATACAATATGGGTATCAATTGGAAGCTGTTGGTGAATGCTTTAGTACAGAGTATTTCTCATGCCGCTCCGTGACTGGGGTCTCGAGATATAGGTCAAAATGTGGGCCCGGGTAACCTTCGGATGTGTATATACAATATGGGTATCAATTGGAAGCTGTTGGTGAATGCTTTAGTACAGAGTATTTCTCATGCCGCTCCGTGACTGGGGTCTCAAGATATAGGTCAAAACGTGGGCCCGGGTAACCTTCGGATGTGTATATACAATATGGATATCAATTGGAAGCTGTTGGTGAATGCTTTAGTAGAGAGTATTTCTCATGCCGCTCCGTGACTGGGGTCTCGAGATATAGGTCAAAACGTGGGCCCGGGTAACCTTTGGTTGTGGATGTGCAATATGGGCATCAAATGAAAGCTGTCGATAAGTGCTTTAACGTGGGGTCTCGAAATATATGCCAAAACGTGGACCCACCGTGTCTTTGCCCAGCGAAGCGGGTCGGGTTTGCTAGTATTATATATACAACTAAATTTCTTGTGATGAATTTGTGCGAATGCCTCCAGTGATGCGATGTGATTGAATGGAATGAAAAAGTTGGAAGTGTTTTTTTACTTTACTTTCAGTATGAAATTAAAATATTTAGGATTATCGGATTTGAATAACAATTTCTGGGTAATCCTCAGTTATTGGATAGTGGAATCACTGCACACACACCAATCCGAAGCCACGATTTCCATGACTTTATTGACATTTTCGACCAATGGCCTATCAGAGTGTGCTCCATCTGGGACGTCCGTCGCTGTGTTGGACCCATAAATAGCAGGAATTTTTTTTGGTATCCTCTTCTGACTTTTTAATTTGGCCACAGCGGCAGTGAAGAATTAATTTATAATTCGTATATATAATATGAAATATCAGTATTGAAAATGTATATTGAAATCCCAGTAAAAGGAATTCTTATGCAGTTCAAAAATATTTTTTCGGTTAGAAAAGCCTACAAAGTTGGTATAGATGGACATGTGTAGTTCAGGGTGACTCCATGCTTCGACAGTTACAGTCTCTGTAAATATTGTGGAGTGCCGGCGATATGTGGATATTGAGCGGGTAGTTGCATTGCTGTTGCTCATAATTGGGAGTAAGATGTGGGGGTTGACAAATCGATGAACAAAACCGTGACTGTTGAGGGCAGCATCGGGTATGTGACGGAGGTCAAATGAGTAGGTGGAGTAGATCGCAAGGCTTGAAATAGTTGTCCCAATGGTCGTCTGGTATCCGAGTATATTCGAGACGTTTCGTTTGTCGAGGAAAATCCGGATTTTGAATTTTCCCTTACAAGGTATGTGCCTCTTAATTCGTTTTTGTGTAAGAAGCAACTGTCTGTAAGTGAGAAATGTGTTTGTGAGTTGCCAAGAGAGGACTGTGTACATGTCCTCTGCGTATGCCTGACATACTCAGTCATTAGGAATCTTGAGGGTGTGGGGATTAGTTGGACTGATGGACGGCGTGATATAAGCGGATTCTGAATGCCGAACTATTAGATCAGTATGCACATGTGTAGACGGGGAATATATTTTTAGCGCTCAGTTGATTAGCAAGGGTTGTGTGATTTTGTGGAATATGGAGTATTTTTTACCTTGGCCACCAGTTCAGAACTGCATGAAAGCTCAACTGGTGGTAGTAGTCTTGGCTACGAAGTCTGACTGGAAACTTAAGCTAAAGCTTTAGATAGGCCTTGAAACTCTGGTCTGGTGTGTCTATTCCACACTACCAATTAGTACCGTAAATGCTTCTAACGCATTAATTTGATACGTTGTGCTTTTGAGCACCGTGGGGTAAGGTCGACGTCAGCAGGTACCTCAGTAAGGCATAGCAAACAGCTCTACTTTTAGCAGAATGGACAGCCGAGCCTGCTTACCAAGTGGAATGATAAATGGCTGCTTCACCTTCAACTGAAGTTATTTACATCTATCATTAAGAAAAACTTTGAAGGGACGTATAGTTTTAAGCCTACTCCAAACGGCAGATATTTTTTATGAGGAGCTCTTTCATGGCAGAATTTTACTCGTAGGTTTACCATTGACTGTCGAAGGGCGACGGCTATTAGAAAAAAATGTTTCTATCATTTTTCTGTTTCAAGCACGGAGATTCGAACCTACGGACTCCCGAATGGTAGTCATGCACCAACTCATTTGGCTATGGCAACATGAGATAAAAAATAGAAACAAAAACATTCACTGAAATTGCGATCTCACCTCCTATGGTCATTGATTTTTTCGTTTCTCAACGAAATACTTTATTTTCCAAGCAGTTATCACGCAAAAGAATTTCTCCACTGCCAGTCGATTATCACAAATCCCAAAGAATGATGGAAAAGTTGTTCGTAAGCGATGCTATTGCCACCTGCTACTGAAATGTGTATAAAAGTCGCTGAGTACAATCCCTTTCGAGCCAAGCAAGTAAATACAGAGTGCAAGTTATGCAACACTACCTTTTTTTGACTTGCTTTATGAAAATAATTGAAATCTACAGTAATAAAGTGGTTGAGATGGCACCAAATTTAGTGACCAATTTTGTTTTTGAATAACCTTTTAACTAATCAAATAGAAAAAAAATTATTTTGAAGTAATTGAAATCTTTATTTTGACCTTTACGCTCTCCGTTGCTTGTCTGTTTGTGCGCTGCAGCTGTCAGGTTCACAAGTAAAAAATACGATTAGATTAAATATTCCGATAGGGTGATTAATTTTGCGCTACCTGTTGCATAGGCATAGGCCGCTGCAGCGCTTAGACTTTAAAGTATGGCGCTATGGAAAAACCGGCAGTTTGACTATCTATTTTGCATACTCTGAATAATCAGAAACAAGAAATGGACTACTCTACCCCTAGACTCACCTTTGACAAAATCTTCAAGACGAGCATACCGTCAAGAAGAGAGTGGCAAATACCAAAGCCATGGAGAAGGGGGAATCAAACTTATATACAGATGGTTCCAAGCTAGACGATAGGGTTGGCTATGAAGCATTTTCAAAGGAATTAGGACTTGAACTATCCGTTCGATTACTAGACCACTGTAGCGTCTATCAGGTAGAAGTTCTAGCTATAAAAGAAGTGGCTACTTATCTAAATACGCTTGCCGTAACAAAAACTACAATAAATAAAGGGTGATTTTTTAGCTATTATCTTTTTAAACAGTTGGTTTAAACAGCTGACGCACGTTTCGTGGTTTGTTTCACTGTCAAACATCTTCAGTTTGGTCTAAAATTTAACCATGAATCGTCTTACAAACGAACAACGCTTGCAAATCATTGAATTTTATTATAAAAATGCGTGTTCTGTTAAGAAAGTTTAAAGTCGAAAAATTGTGTTCGACGAATTGTCGATTTTGGAGTGAAGATCAGCCAGAAGAATTGCAAGAGCTGCCAATGTCTCCAGAAAAGGTCACAGTTTGGTGCGGTTTATGGGCTGGAGGTATCATTGGACCGTACTTCTACAAAGATGCTGCGAATCGTAACGTAACTGTGAATGGTGAGCGCCCAAAATGCAAGAGCTTGACTTGCATGACATGTGGTTTCAGCAAGACGGTGCCACATGCCACACAGCACGCGTAACAATGGACTTGTTGAAAGCGGAGTTCGGGACCTGTCAATTCGCCACCCAGATCGTGCGATATAACGCCTTTAGATTATTTTTTGTGGGGCTATGTTAAAGCTCATGTCTATTCAGACAAGCCTGCTTCAATTAACGCATTGGAAGACAACATTAAAGCATTTTAATGTGAGATACCGGCCGAAACATTGGAAAGAGTATGCCAAAATTGGACTAAGCGGATGGACCAATTGAAGCGCAGTCGCGGTCAACATTTGCATGAAATAATCTTCAAGCATTAAGTTATATGGACTGTACTATCGATTTAAATAAAAATTTCATACATTTTCCTGAATTTTATGTGTGTGTTTTTTTTAAAAACTTTCCTATAGCTCTTAAAAAATCACCCTATATATTCTCGGATAACCAATCAATCAATGAATGCGGCTATACTAAGATCAAAGGTTGCACGGGAACGCCGGGCAGCGCTAAATAATATTAGCGTCGTACAGGGTTTGATTGAAAAATAATGAGCCTTCCCGCGCGGAGCGTCTGCCAACCGATCAACCGAATCGCCGGTGGGGGAAAATGATCGTTGGACCTTCTCCTTCCACTAGAAACCGGTCCCAGTTCGCTAGCAACAGTGGTTCAGTCAACATCGCTCCGCGCGTGAAAGCTGTTTTAAAAGTGTGTGCAGTGGCGAAAATGCAGCGATCGTTGGAGCAACGTTACTCGATCAAATTTTGCGTAAAGCTAAACAAAACGAGTACCGAAACCACTGGGCTACTCAAGGAGGCTTACGGAGACCAATCTCTGTCCAGTGCCCAGGCAAAACGGTTTCACAAGTCGTTCAAGGGAGGCCGGGAGTACGTCGAAGACGAACAGCGATCTGGAAGGCATTCGACGACGCAAACCTCTTCCTCTTCCTCTGCACCTCTGCATTGCCCAAGATGGGGGTTTCGGTGCTTCCCCACCCTCCCTTCAGACCAGATCTGTCCCCTCCGGACTTCTTCTTGTTCCCGCGCCTGAGGCGATCCAAAAAACTGTGACAGCCGAATTGAACGCGATTCCGGTGGATGAGTTTAAAAAATGTTTCCTGCAGGGGAAGGACCGCTACCAGCGATGTTTTGACGCTCAAGGGTCCTATTTTGAAGAAAATTAGTTGTATAAGCCAAAAGGTTTAATAAAATTGCTTAAAAAAATTTGGCTCATTACTTTTCAATCAAACCCTGTATTAAAGGTCA
>JAYXIM010018809.1:0-24318 GCA_037575425.1 Anastrepha fraterculus
CCCTATCGTGGTTGGTCTCCTTGCCGCGGGGATAGGGCTTAAATGAAGGCTAAATTCCTTCCTAGGAATTTAACCTGTCATGAACTAAGAGGGAAGCTCTGTATGAGGATTGGTAGAACACCCTTACACGCTACGGCGTGTGGGATGCTCGTCCAATCATCTATACAGAGAGTACCGTACCAACACATTCCCAAGTCAAGGTGTGCTTGGAATCGTGCCGAGGGCTGAATGGTGCAGGGAATTAAAACGTGTGCATCGCGAACGGAGTTTCCCTCTCGAATACCTGGCCGCCTTCGAGAGTAACTGTGGCCTTACCGCGGTAAGGGGCGCTGCCGCGGAGGACCCCATTACTTCCCCTAAATACTCGTTGGTTGTGGAGCTTGACGTAGTCAGGCGAAGCAACCGTAAGAAATAGATGAAAATGAATATACAACAAAATGAAAAAAACAAAAAATATGTGCCGCGCTGCGACACAATACCATCCTCCGAGGAGGATACCCTGCTGGCCTCCAGCCAAGATACGGCTGAGTCAGCAAAGAGTAAGGGAAGTACCAGCCATAGCACACCCTTACCAATCAAGCAACAACAACAACAAACAATTCTACCACAAGCATCGAAAAAGGCGGCAGACGGCACTCAGAGAGAGAGTCAGGTCGCTAAAAAGCACAAATCCGAGGGTGCTCTCATGAAATCTCGCTACACGAAGGCGAGGTTCATTCTAAGCAAGATTGCCAAAAATGAACTCGCTGGAGCGACTGACGAGCGCGACGCGGCTGACAAATCAAAATACCAGCAGGTGGTTAAGGAGTATGAAGACTTCTTATCCAAAAAACCTAAAGAAGACGACAGGAAAAAAGGCGATGCGCTGAAGAGAAACAGGTCACAGGACGTGATCGATCAGGCACCGAAGAGACCTAAGGTGTCCAGCAGCATCGAAGAAGCAAAACAACGACCGTTCAGTGAGGTGGTTAAGGATAACCTCCTCTATGCACTAATTGATGAAACCACAAACAGTGGCAAAGTGGTCCTGCAGAAGTGGGGGCAAGTGGAGGCCAAACTGTCCAAGCTCGTGCTAGACAAGCATGTGGTTGGAGCACAGGGCGGAACCCTCCCTTCCTTCGATTCTGCAGGAGTACTTCGCGGCTGCAGGGTCATCAAGTGCGACGACGACTGGTCAAGGGTTGTCTTAGAAAGGTGTGTTGCTGAGATCAGCAGCACACTGGAAGGCTTAAAACTTAAGCTAATTCCGGCCAAAGACATCCCTTGCCCTCCTCGCGCTCGCATTTGGCTACCAGTGATGGACTTGAGCGGTGCAGAAGTGCTGAAATACCTCAAGTCACACAACCCTGCGGTGCCGATGGACGACTGGGCGATCGTGAAGGCAGAAAAACCGCAAAAGAGCAGCATGTCGTTCGTTCTGCAGATCAACGACGAGTGTCTACCAATACTGAAACAACAAGACAACAAAATGCGGTTTGGTCTAAGAAAGGCCAAACTGAAGATTTTCAAAGCAGACAGCAATGAAAATGAGGAAGATCCAGACGAGGTCGACAACAACATACAGCTAGAAAGGCTAGAAAAGCTGGACCTAGCTGAAGACGACAACAAATCCGATGCCTAGAGCCATACAGGTGAATCTGCAGCACTCGAAATGTGCTACAGAGAACTTGGATGTCTTCCTCAGAGAAGGGGACATCGACATCGGTTTCATACAGGAGCCCTGGGTCAGAGACAACGAAATTAAGGGGTTCCAAAACAACAAGAGCATCAACATTTTCTACAACAAAGCAGACGGTAAGCCACGGTCATGCATAATCACCAAAAAACACCTAAAAGCCTTTCTGTGTTCTGATTTTAGTACTCCTGATTTTACGGTGGTGAAAGTGGAGCTGCAGAAATCGGCGATATACCTGGCATCGGTGTACATGCCACACGAGAAACCGACGCCGCCAGACGAAGTGGCTCGTTTCCTGACAACACTAAGCAGCACTGACAAACTACTGATGGGCTGCGACGCAAACGCTAGAAATGAGCTCTGGGGCAGTTCAGAGACGAATGAAAGAGGTGAGTCACTTTTTGAATTCTTATTAAACACCAACCTAGACATATGTAATGTAGGGACCACCCCAACCTTCACTTTTCCGAGCTCGGCAAACTTTCCTGGCTGGGAAGAGGTCTTAGACGTTACCCTATGTACAAACAATAACTCCCAAATAGTCACAAATTGGAGGGTATCCGACAAGAGATCCTTCTCGGACCACAGCTGGATTCTCTTCGACATTAATCTCAAGCTTGAGAAACCTCCCCCATATAGAAATCCTAGAAGAACAAACTGGCACACATTCCGTAGAGTGGCCCAGTCTAAACTTCAACCCTTAAACAGACCCATAACGTCAAAGGAGGACCTAGATGAGAAAGTAAGAGCTTTCGAAACTTCCTTGACGAAAGGACTTGAAGCTTCATGCCCTGCCACATATGGTAAAACAACTTATCCTACCTGGTGGAATGAAGATCTAAGTCAACTCAGGAAAATGACAAGAGAAATCTTCAACATCTGCTACAAACACAAATATTTCAAACCCTACAAAGACTGCCTTAGGGAGTACAAGAAAGCAATCAAAGAGGCTCGGACAGAGGCTTGGAGAGATTTTTGTAGTTCCATAGAATCAACCAAAGATACGGCCAGACTAGGCAAGCTTTTATCCAAGGAACACTCCTGCCCTTCCTTCTTGAAGAAAGACACCGGAGAGTGGACAAAATCATCGGCCGACACACTAGAACATCTTATAAACACACACTTCCCAGGCAACACAGAATACATTGAGAACAATACTGACAGTGTTCAAACATCCAAAATATCACCCATTATAATCAACCACATCGTATCCCAAGATAGAATATTATGGGCGATAAAAAACTTTGAACCATATAAGGCAGCCGGTCCAGATGGGATATTCCCAGCCATGCTGTGGAACACTCGAGAAACGACGATTCCCTGGCTGGAGGTCTTTTTCAGGAAAAGCCTTATGTTAGGGCACATACCAAAGAGCTGGAGGAGGGTAAAAGTGATATTTATCCCTAAAGCTGGTAGACGCGGTCATGATACAGCGAAGGATTTCAGACCCATCAGCCTATCCTCCTTCATCCTCAAAACTCTCGAGCGACTGTTGGATGTATATCTCAGGGAAAAGATTACAGACTCAACGATTTCACCATCTCAACATGCCTATCTCAAAGGAAAATCCACAGAGACAGCTCTTCACGAGGTTGTAAGTGCGATTGAGAGGAGCATAGAATACAAGCAATACTCACTAGTCGCTTTTCTCGACATAGAGGGGGCCTTCAACAATGTCACCACAAGATCCATAATTGAGGCTCTTAACATGTTAGGCATAGACACAGGTCTCAACGAATGGATAGAGAACATGCTCAAAACTAGAATAATCATCGGTGAGGTAGGCAGCAGCACGATAAAACGCTCTGTCAACAGGGGAACCCCTCAGGGAGGAGTCTTATCCCCTCTACTGTGGTTACTAGTCGCCAACAACATCCTCACCAAATTTAACCAAAAGGGAATTAAAGTGGTGGCGTACGCGGACGACATAGTGCTTATGGTTTCAGGAATGTTTCCAACCACAATCAGTGAGATTATGGAAGGAGCTCTGGTATTACTCAGCAATTGGGCCACGGACTGTGGTTTAAGCGTAAACCCGAGAAAAACTGAACTGATGCTATTCACCAAGAAAACCAAAGTGCCAAACTTTAATCTCCCAAAACTAAACGGCGTCAGCCTCACGCTTACCAAACAGGCCAAATACCTAGGCGTTATCCTAGACCCCAAACTCAGCTGGAAGTCCAACGTAGAGTACAGGGTAAAGAAAGCGAACATAGCACTTTACACATGTAAGAGAATGTTGGGAAAAAAATGGGGTCTCCAACCAAAATTAGCCAACTGGTCCTACACAGCCATTGTAAGGCCAATACTAACATATGCGGCACTAGTTTGGTGGCCTGCAACAGAAAGGAAATACAACAAAACTAAGCTGAACAAGATACAAAGAACAGCGTGTATCCTAACTACAGGAGCGCTTAGCACCAGTCCTACTGAAGCGCTCAATGTACTAACACATCTATTGCCATTAGATTTACACATTAAAACAATAGCTACTTGCAGCGCGGTGAGACTCAGAGACATAGGAAGCTGGACAACAAGGCCGTACGGTCACAGCAAGATCCTCCTACAGGGACCCCCGCTGCTCAAAAACGGATCAGACTACACAGTCCCCGACCTAAACTTCAAGAAAGGCTTTACGGTACGCTTCCCACCGAGAGCCGAGTGGAGCAAAGGAGAGGTGATTGGAAGACACGATATCGAAATCTATACCGATGGTTCTAAGATGAACTGTGGTGTGGGAGCTGGCTTCCATTCGGAGCCACTCAACCTATCTCAATCAATTCGTCTTCCTGATTATGCCAGCGTGTTCCAGGCAGAACTTTTAGCGATCAGAGAAGCATGCAAATCCCTAGAACTCTACAAGGTAGTTGGTGCAAGAGTAGCTATCTTCTCAGACAGTCAAGCAGCTATCAAGGCCTTAGACTCCAACTACATTTCATCCAAACTGGTCCTACAGTGTAGAGAGAAGCTGAAACTGCTCAGCCATTGGCTTGAAATTACCCTGATATGGGTTCCCGGTCATAGGAACATACGAGGCAATGAGATAGCGGATGAGCTAGCAAGAAAGGGCTCAACACTAGACATAGCAGAGGCGGTGGCAGTTTCCACCCCACTGAACAAACTTAAAGCATCTATTGCTTCACACTATCATGCTTTAGCCGAAAGAAGATGGAAGCAAATACCTACATGTATCACAACAAAAAACACATGGCCGTCATATAAAATCCAAAGGACGAATGACCTGTTAGGATGTTCTCGGCCAAACATTTCACGTATCACTGCAACCCTTACAGGACATTGGAAAGTAGGGGATCACGCAGCTAGACTCAACCTACCCTTTAATCCTATCTGTAGAAGCTGTCAAACGGAAGGGGTGAAGGAAAGTCTGTTCCACTATTTATGTGAATGTCCGGGACTAGCCAGGGCACGACTCCGATCCTTCGGTAAGCCTTTCCTACAGCAAATTAAGGAGATCTCAGTCATCGAGATAAAAGATTTGCTCCTATACTTGGACCTCACTAAGTGGATCTGACCCGGAAACACCAAAAAAAAAAAAAAAAAAAAAAAAAAAAAAAAATGCAACAACAACTCATCATTTCACGAGATAGTGGTATTAAAACGGTGCTGGTCACTAATTAGGAGCATTTCAGCTAAGAAATGTTCAACCACCTCAACAACAACAACAACATGGTAAAAAGTTGATTAAATTGTAAACAAAAAGAGGTTGTCTGTAAAGTAGGTTTACTGACGATAGTTTCACGTGACAACGTCATAACAAAATACTGATGGAATGATTGCATTTTTCAAAAGAAAATTTTAATTTTATTTGTTCGATAGATAATTTGTATGGATATAGAGAAGGAGGTAAATGAAATCGCAATAAAATAGGTCAAGTTACATTTACACAAACGTGAAAAATGACGAAACATTTATCAAATTCATGAAAGATATCTTCAATTTCGATTGTGCATCAGACGCAAATAAGTCAACAACACTAAGAGGCATCATCATCGATTTGCCTTTTTCAAGACACATTACACTCGAAACACTCCCTTTCATTTCCTATTTTTCCTATCATCGTTTATTCTCAACAGAGAAATGGTTCATTACCATGCACACAGGAAGAAGGCATATGCAAATACAAGTATATGAATTTGTATACAAATGCGCATATACATGCAAATACATACATATATATGCTCACTCAAGTAGGAGAGAGCCAGATGTCGAACGTTGCCGAATGCGGGGGCCGATTGCGCTCCTTGTCGTTCGTTCCGCGCTCTCGCTTGCAGTTGAAGCAAATAAACGGCGCATGAGCAAGACATCGACGATTGAGCAAGATAACGACGCATTTTTTGGTGCGTGCATCCGGCTACATCGAATTATTAGACGTTATCACGTTAAAAAATCTTATCGAAATTTGGCATCTTTCTTATGGTGCGGCTTTCTATGCAATCTATAGGGCTTGTAAAATTACTTAAGTCAATGATAACAACCGTACTGACTAAACTTACAGGATTAAACTATATTAAATGATATATATATATTTTTTTCGAGGAGCTTTTTCATGGCAGAAATACACTCGGAGGTTTGTCATTGCCTGCCGAGGGGCGACCGCTATTAGAAAAATGTTTTTCTTAATTTTGGTGTTTCGCCGAAATTCGAACCAACGTCCTGTCTGTGAATCCCGAATGGTAGTCACGCACCAACCCATTCGGCTACGGCGGTCGCTTTACTGATTAGTTGATGACTTTTTGTATGTTTTCAAGCAACAACAGGCAACCAACAAGCAAATAATATTCGATTTGTACAAAAAAATCCTCAAAATATCGAAAAATTAGAAATATTTTTTTTTTGTAATAATAAGCTTATACGAGTTGCTTTTCAAAAACAGCAAACGAACAGATTTAACTACAAAATAGATTTTATTGTAACCACAAAATGTCAGCTGAAAACCGTCCCCGCCGAAATTGTGTTTAACCGACCGAATTTTCCGACGGATGCGGATCAGCTGTTCACCACCCAGCAACCCGTTACCCACTGTCCGCCCCAATTCTGTTTCGGGCTAAAGACTAGTATAATTCAGTATAAGGACTCTTCTATTCGCCATTTCCCCGCTCACTATCTCTATGCTCGATGAACTTAACAAAAAATTTGCATGCGAAAGTAGCAATAAAGTTACCGAGTAAGATTCGCCGCTAGCGAGTATGGCTATGGCTCATTAAACTGGTACAACTCACTGCCTTACACACACTTGTAATTTAAGGCAGCTCTATTTTCGCGTTGCCTATATTTTTTCATTTATACCAGTTGCCATCTATTTGCCACTTGCTAACGCTTGGCAAAAAGAAGAGGCCTTATAACTCAATCAATGTTGCCAACTCTCTTTCAAAAGAGTTTTGTTAGACCCTATATGATGGGGGGTATTTTTATTGCCTCAACATTGCGAACTTTTTCGGGTATTAACCGACATCTTCACACGGCTTGCGACTGTTAGTTTGAGTATTAGAAATGAACGTCGAAAAATTAATTGACGTGGTGGAAAATTATCCGTCCTTTTATGACAAAATGCATATGTTGTCATTAATTCCACCCCAGTGTCAGTTGTTTATGGTTATGGCATAACTAACCGGCACATGCTGTGATGTTGCGGCTATGGATATGGTTACGGTTATGACTACGGCACCACTAATTGCAACTTATTAACCTATTATGTACACTTGACTATAAATATTTTCCCTGGCACAAATTTGGAGTTTCCTCTGGGATTTTAATTAAACTGAGTGTATCTATTCAGCATGCTTTGTAATTTAAGAAGAATCAGTACGTATTTCAAGATCACGGTGAATTTTATCATTTGTGACGTAGAATGGAGAATTCACAATCATTCTAAGGGTCTTTGATTGGAACTTTTAGAGAATTTCTACATTTAAGGCTGCCGCGAATCCCCCGTCTGTCGAAGATCCAGATTAGTTTCAAAACAGATGAACAAAGTAAGAGCTTACTCTCAAGTGGGAATTGGGATTTTGGTTTGTGTAACCAGTGTAGGTTTCTGAGCTTTATTCCCAACGTTTTGCGTTTAGTAAATGTATGACTTTTTTACATGAGTTTACTGTCGAGGTGCATGCCATGTTTTTGGGTGAACGTAATTTGAGCAGACTTTGTCTCGTTTGGCTTAATTTGGTAATCTTTAAACCGTTGGTTATCTTACCAAGGGCATTGAATAGTTTGACCGAGGCCTATCGGAGAAGTGTATCCATTGCGAGAATCTTCGTATCGTCTGCAAATTTGCTAGGAACTCTTTCTTCGGATGCTGGTACGTTATGTGTGTGTAAAGCAGATGTAGAATGGGACCCATTACACTGCTTGGGAAACACCCAGAGCTTTCGCAGAGTTCAGACAGTTCGGCTTCTTATTTTACAAAGAAAAGACGGTTTTTGAGATATGATTCAATTAGAATTTAATAGTTAATCGGGAGTATATTCCTAATTTTATAAAGTAAGCTATTGTGAGGAGTAAACACAATTTTTAGTTTTGCTTTTCCGATATCGCTTTTAGCCCACTGATTGTTTTCTATTCTGATGATAGGATGTGAGATAGAGAGAGCCAATAAATTGAGTACAAAAACGTGTAATATTACAATTTAATGGCGTTCCAAGTCAGAGCGTAGAGCAACTAACTCCATAGAAATCATAATGACATCTTTTGTACCAATTGGATCTGGGCTGTGTCACACAGTCAAACATCCACCTCCACTAGCCCCATAGAAAAAAAAGTTCGACTTAATCGTTCAACAAGATCGTGTATGTTGATTAACTGTTACTGTAAATCTTGCATTTGATTCCATATTTAGTGGCCGCCTTAAGTAGTATGGTTAATTCGGTGTAAAACAAGCATATTTTTCGAAATTTTTTTTGTCGACACAGTTGATTTATTCAAAATTTTAAAATTACTTCATTATAAAGTCATATTAAAAGAATATTGTGTGAAATTCGGACGTCTCATAAAAAAGTTTTATTGCGGTGTCCCTCAGAACTATCAACTAAAATCAAAAAACCAAATTGATTTCATCAGCTAATAAAGTTTCGCAGGTAACAACGTCGAATTTTTTTTTTTTTTTTAATTTTTTAAAGCGCTTTGAAGTCAAAACACCGATTTTTCATAAAAAAAACTTGAAAACTTTGTTGTTTTAAAATATTACAAAATTAAAAAAAAAAAACTCGACGTCATTACCTCGTGAATAAAGTAAAGAAACAAAAAAACCAAATTTGAAAAGAATCGGTGCAGTAGATATGAATCTGCAGTGGACACCGACCGTAAAAAAGGCAAGTGTGAGAAAAACGCGTTTAAAGATTTTCGGCAGCGTGAAATCCGGTTGGAGAGGTAGATACTTAATCCTTTGTGTCTTTGTCAATTTTACTCTAATGCACTTCAAACTTTCACACAATAATCTTAAGATGTTATAGAATAATTTAAAAAAAAAAAAAAAAAAAAAAAAAAAAAATACCATACTACCCCTTAAGAGCGTGAAAATCTTATCCTAGAATACATAGATCAAAATTAAGAAGAAAAGGGAGCAGTAAACCATTTATCCGAACGCAACTGTTTATTTAGTTCCGTGGCTGTATGTAAATTTAAATATCAATGCAATATTTTTTCAGGTTTTTATTTAGTCTTTTTTATTTTTAAATGACTCGCCTGCCTTCTGGGAGCGAATCCGTTTTGTAAACAATTAATTACAAGTATGTAATTACGCGCATATGGCCATAAATTTATGACAATTACGGTTTACACCAGACCGCTTTCGTTTGCGTCCACGCTCACATGCACAGCATACATATTTATGTTCGCAGAAAGACACTTTGATGTGTCAGTCATAAAAATATATGGCAACTATCTTGGCCGGGTGACAATGCTGGCTGATTTCAGTGGGGATAAGCGGGTGTGACTGCAGGTAGCCACTGTGCAATTAACCGCAAAATGCATTGAAATTAACCTCAATTCCATGGATGCGCAATTAATCCAATTTGTTTACTATCGGCCGCACCATTGCAACATCGCACGCACACCACCACGCACACGTGCATATGCAACCACGGACATTTATAAAAAAATAAATCAAACAAAGGCACGCCTTTTCTGTCCAGCAAATCGTTGGACTATTAGACGTAATTGAAAAGCATAAAATATTTGCCATTTCGTTCGGGTGTGACAAAAAAAGTTTGGGAGCTGGTAGTCGTCTGGAGCATCGTGCATTCTTAGACATGGCTCTGGGCATGTTTGGGGATTTCGAGTTGGCCTTTATTTATTGCAAAAAAAATACCAAAATATGACCGAAGAAAACATTAGGGCGTACTTCTCGTTTGATAATAGGAATATTTGGATTTGTTATTGTTTTTAAACGTAAGGATTTGTCATCAATGCTCTTGAGTTTAGAATATATTGTAATAATTTTTTTTTGTATGATTTATTTTATTCAATCTAATAAATTAAAGAAGATTCTTTTATTTATAATACTTCTAAAGATATTTTAGGACTTTTAAATTTAGTATCAGGAACTTCGACCCATGGAAATGATAATAAAGTCTTGTACTAATTATTTGGAAATATTTCTTATTTTTGTAGCTGATGTTATTTCTTACGGGTTGATTTTGTTAAGTTTTTGGATTGGTACTCCTGATTCTAGTGAGTCTGTCAATAAATATAAGAATTTTTTCATTTTTTTATTTATTTAAGTCTATAAAAAATGTTTTCTCTTTTTTATTATATTTTTCATTATTTATTATCTAATTAATTTACAATAACTATTTTACCTCAGTTACTTCCACTCGACATATGTTATACCTATGTGGCCCCAAGAGAATGGCACTAGATGCCATAAAGCTAATGAAATTATCAATCATTTCAAATAATGAAAATTTGATTGTAGTTTTTTTCTTCATTATAATGCATCTCATAACATTGCGGAAGAAAACTAACTTCATTCCTAAGCACGCCATGAGATCGCAATACGTCTGCAAAGGGCACACAATAATGGATTCGCGGGAGGCAAGTTTTGCTAATTTTACCGCTCACATCGATTAGTATTGCAGCAATTTCGTATAAAGAGCTCCTATGACTTATTCATGTAGACTAACGTAGCTTCATGTAGCCTTGGAGAAAAAGTCTAAAGGCATCAGATCAAGAGGCGCCAGATGACTTGACAATATTCTGAAGGCTTCTACTTGAAAAGACGCGAGAAGAGTATATAAAATGGAACTCCAGTCATCGCAACTTCATGAAGCTGCATATGTTATTTCTAAGTGGGGACCTTAAACTAATGAGTGTGATTTAATTTTCTATTCTTTTGGAACAAAGCAGGAATGGTCTTACCACCTTGAGTGTAAATCATAAAGTCACCTTAAGCTGGGTTCTGGGACATCGGAACAGTGAAGGAAACAAAAAAACAGACGAACTGACAAGAGGGGAATCTTCCAATACAAACATTCTTGCAGAATCGGCATTCACACCACTGGATGCAATCAAGAATGCAATCTCCTCAAAATATCTACGAATCGTGGTTCGAAGATGGAGGGATCAGAGAGCAAGCAAAGTTAGCAGAACATTATGCCCCACTTACTACCAGAAGCAAACGTCAACATTGATAAATATGAAACTAAGAGAAGCGTGCAGACTCACGGCAGTGATAACTGGCTTTTGGTACATAGGGGAGCACGCAGCCATAATGGGCATCCCTTACAATAAGTACAATAATAGTTGTAAGCTGCCGGAGAAAAGGGAAACTATCTCCCAGTTCCTCTGTGAATGCGCTACCCTACGGAAGGCGAGGATGTTAACCCTTGGCAAACCGCTTTTTGAAAACCTCGAAGAGCTGCCCGGCATAGATGGGTAGTTTCCTAAAGGAACAGACTGAATACTTGTTGGTAGCGAGGATCTGGCAACAAAATTGTGCAGATGCGCTAATTGTATTCTTGAAGAATCACCACTTAAACCAACCAACGAACACCGTTTTTTATTGGATCCGATAAGCAATATCAAATATCGGCAACTGGGTACCAATTATGGGTGCGGGATAAATATTTTTAGATGTGCTGCATTCTAGCAACAAAATGAACTTTTATACATTTTCTTAAAGCTTTTAACTGCCGGAATGTAGAACATTTATTTTGTCTACTTATACATTAGTTTGCAAGAACACGTAACATGTTTCAAATTACAGTACCGGTACTGGCGAAAAAACTTTCACATGAATGCTTCTTATGTTAAGGCACAAAGCTTCATCATGAAGGCGCTTCAATCTAACCCCACTATTTTTTTCTGGGCAATATATTTTGATGAGTGTAATGCTGATTTAACCACTATATTTATTCCCTGCTATACACCTATAACTATAAGGCGGGCAGGCGAAGTAAAGGCCAAAAACTGCTTATTATTTGCTTTGTCAAGCTTTAGCTTTTCAAAGTGTGTCAAACGCAAAGTGTGTTCTTCGAAGTCACATAGAAACTTTCAAGCGCTAAAGTAGAGCTTACATCTATGAAACTTGGCAGAGTTACTATTAATTATGAAGCTGCTTTTGCCAACTGAAAGCATTGATAAAAGTGACAAAATGTTTCATTATTTTCATACGGATTTTTATACCTCCTATCTACGCCTTTATAATATTTCTTAATTATAATTATTATTTCGTATCATATCTTTATATTCGTATGATGTACAAGAAAGTGCTGTTCACTTGCCCATTATCCTAGTACTGGCGAAGTATTCATATTTTCAAGTTTATATATCAAAGTTATGCAAGCAAAGTGTAATCTTTGGTTTTGTATTTTGTAGTTGTTTGTTTTTGTTTTGATTTTATTATTTTGTATTCATCTATCGGTTTGAAAAGATTAAAAGTTTAGATATTTACATGTCACGAAGACAATAAAGTCGCCGGAAGTAAAACAAAATGTATCATGCTAATAAACCGACAATTTCCAATATTGAGCCTGAGGACTTAACCGAGTTTAACCGAATTGTTATTTCCTATTCCTTTCCTTTCCACTTTACGCTAGCTGTACACCAACAGAATGCTCACTTTGCAGTGGCTAATAGTAATAAGATCCTTCCATCTCCCCTTCGCCTAAGCACTACGAACCAGGCCACTCTTGGGTATCATGCCCCGATAACCATATTCTCTGCAGTTAGGTGAATAGGAAGGATGTCCACGTAGTGCCATGCGTAGCACCTAACATACAACAGCACGACAAGTGTTGCAGATTTTCAAGTCACTTTTCTGTGTGATCTTCCGCGATCAGCAGGATTTCACAACTCCTGATTTCTTGATTTGACTTTGGTTTCTCTGTCTTTGACATTGCAGATATATATCCAGTCGTGACCTTTTCCGCTCGGTACACATATGGCCAACGTGACACATTTTAGATCCAGCTAAAAAGTCATGCTGTCAGCCACTTTATGCTCAGTGCCCATCATTATTTTTAATTGCGGGTGATTAGAAGATTATATTTCTAATCAAGTCACTAGTGAGATGAATAATTTAAAATATATCCCGACGATGCCGCGCTTACTCGTGTAAGGTTCTGCTAGTTTTCAAGTATGGCGCATACATGAAGGCTTCAATAGTACGATTTGTATGTATAGTGGGTAGATGAGTCCCAACAGCAACTATTAATTAAATGCTGTCGTCGTAGCCGAATGGGTTGGTGCGTAGGTTCGAACAAAAATTTTTTTCTAATAGCCGTCGCCCCTCGGCAGGCAATGACATACCTCCAAGCCATGAAAAAGCTCCTCACAAAAATGTAGGTCCCTCCATTTGGGAACAAAATTAAGACGCACAGTACAAATAGGAGGAGGAGCTCAGCCAAACTCCTAACAGAAGTGTACGCGCCAATTACTTCTTTTTTTTTTTTTGTATCTTTTTTTTTGTATATATCGCACTCTGGCAAATAAGTGAGAAGAATCAGAGCAATTGTAATGTACAAGGATTAGATACCAACGCAGCTTCTCCCAACACGGACTTTAAATATATAGTAAATATGCCAAGCTCAAAAAAATTAAAAATTTTCAGTCGCATTTGAGACATTACGATTCATTTTATCGAGTAGCCACTAACTTTACTGGCCACCTTGTGCTACAGGCAAAACAGCTTTGATCTCTCCAGTTCTTATCAAACTCTCGGGCGGGCATATTCCTTTTAAACTTAGTTTTTTTTTAAACCCGCGCATTAGGGGTAATACCCCGAGGGGGTAGGATCGAGATAGATATAGATATATATAGATATATTAACTTCAGTAAGCTCCCAATGATGAGAGGAGTGGATTTAGTCAAGTCTGTCTGCCCGGCCATCTGAATCCATAATTTGAAGACAGAGCTCGAAGTCAGATGGAAGGGTTCGCAGGGGAGTATTCACATCATCAAAGTTGCCGTAATCAAAGAAGCAGTGGATTGGTTTCTTACTGTTAGGGAGATACATATTTACTCTGACAGCCAAGCGGCAATTAGGGTCCTGGTTGTTCCAAACTGATCGGATAATGTCTGGGTTCCCTTTCGATCATATCCTAGTCACAGGGGAATTTCCGAAAACTGCTGGGCGTATGAGCTACCTCTGCTATGAGGTGGTTTTCCCACGAAATGAGAGAATGGAGATCCCTTTAGTCAAAGTGGGCTGCTCCCACAAGCGTGGGCTTTGCATCAACTCAGCGAGTGCAGAGCAAGTTTAAGAACTTGTAACGTCACGATTAGAAACAGGCTTCAGAAAGTTCAACGTATGGCGCTTATAATCAGCGGCGCTCTTAGAACCACAGCCTCTGCTGCTATGAATACTAATTTCTTCTTACCTCCACTAAACTTGTTGGTAAACAAAATGCAGGTAACACCTTGCTGCAACTAATCAACGGCGCGATTTAGATATTGGACACTTGGCCATATCACTCAATCTGGGTCCATCTAATTCTGTTAACTATTGGTTGGATCAACCATATTTTGATAGGTTATTTAGTACTAGAATTTCAACTACTATGGTAAGCAGCCAAAAGTAAGTGTTTCGGCTCGACTTTTTAGTCACTGTAGCGTATTTCAGGCTGATATTCTAGCCACTAATGAGGTAACTGTCAGGTTAGGCAAAAATTTTACTAAACTTAGAGAAATTTACATTCATTCTGCGGCGACTAAGTCTAATGGTGAGATTGTGACTAATTCTGCCGCTGGGTACTACCACTCGCCTCCTTCTTAATGTGCAGATTGTAGGTATACCCCTCTCAACCTGCAAATCTCGTAGCATCATACAAGCGTCATTGTCACTTCGGCAAACATGATGAGTTGATAGGATCAAATGTGGTGCTACAAAAAGAATTTTGAGAAAACGGAATGAACCTCATTTCGACTATTATAGAAGCTGCTAGAACTAGTAGGAGGGAGAGTCTGTCAGAGATCTTCTCTTTCACTGTCCTGAGTGGCATGCCACTAGGTTTAGATACTTTGACTCATCGTTCTTGAATGATACTGATGGCTTCAGGGTTATAAGTGCCATCCTGATCAATGGGTTTGCACTTAAAACAAAATGGTTTAACGAGGGGTAGCAGGTAAACTGCTACTGTGGTATCACAATATATTAACAACTGTCTAAATGAGTTGATTTAAAGAAGACACTTCTACCTACCTAAGGTTATGAGACCCTTCTCTGCACGTGAGGATCGGAGGCGCCCAAGAGAGTTTCTGCCTGAGCTCTCGAACTTTGTGGGTTCCTTAAACGGACATTGTCCGCAAAGTAAATATATGTACATTGCTTCGAGTGCTTTCTGTTCTAGATGTCCGTGGATGGGGGGAATCATCTCGGAACCTTCTCCTTAACTATCCCGGGTTTTCCAAGGCGGATATTACTCCCTTTGCCCATTCCAGTGATTTAGCCTGTTCTTCTGTTAGCTGTTCTGCTGCTACCTCTCCTAGTTTAAATAAGACGCCTACTGGCCGCCTTTTTCTCATAGTAGCTTTGCTTAGAGGGGCAGACATGTTTAGCCTGTCCCCCTGCCCTACGATAGTACTTCGCCTAGAGGTACTAGGCAACCTGCCGGTTAAACCTGGAAGCAGGTGCCGACCACCGTCCCCTGAAAGAGATTGAGGTAAAATGGGGATTGCTCGCTCTAAGCGGAGTTAATCCCGAAATTCATGGTGTTGATCGCTTGGAGACTGGTTTTCCCAAGCCTCCTCATCCCCCGCTGTCTCCTACAGTACTCGTGCTGGGACCAGTCCTATCGCTCAATCCCCCTCTATCTCCTATTAATGGCCACGAGTCTCAGACAAGGGAGGTCGAGGTCCGTGTGCACAGGTAAGGCTATATAGCACCAGAGGTCGCCAGGTATCCGGATCACTCCGTTCGCGACTGGGCTATTTTTGATCTGGGTCCCCAGCCAGGCTGAACCTCGGCACGGTCATATTACACCTTGTTCCAACACAAAGTTTTTTTCAAGAGGGTTGCTCCTCCAGCGGGCAGGACTTGGTCGTCGTTCAAAAAAGCAGTAAGAACTATAGGAATCTAGTGAACTCGCTCAGTACTGGAATGTACGTAAACGAACCCACTTCCATCCAATGATAAGGCCTGATTAATGATTCGGCTAAGCCCCAGCCCCACAGCAAGGTGCCTACCTCTCGGAGGATCCTGCTCTCACGGAGCTAAGATTTAGACATCCGCTATTACATCTTGTCTGCGCCTGCCTCGTATAAAATAGGCACCTGATGAATTTCATCAGAAGCATGAAGCGCTCATCATAACCGTAATTCAGAAATCGTTTCCCCCATTTTTCTCTTTGTTGTTTTTCTGTTTAACTGGGCCTTCTCTTCGGGCAACCATTTACCCCAACCTTACCTAAAAGCGAACGCTCCTAAATTTGTTGTTATTTTTCTAGAAAAATATTACATATTATCAGGATTTGGAGTTTGTGTTCGCAAAAAAAGGATAAAAGCTAAATTTCGTTTTCAGAGAAAGCTGCAAATTTATTATCCTTTCAGATATTATAAAAAGTGGTTGATTATGAGGTTGATAGTTCCTAAAAAGTATGTGAAAAATTTACACTGCCCTCCTTATATATGCATTTTGTAACATACCAGATAAGCCTTTTTAACTTCACCTCAATTTTTAATTTGGCTCTTCACTTAAGCAGAGAAATTGTACCTTTTTATGGAAACTGGCGCGATTTCCTACAAATTCTTTACCAAACGACAGCGAATGCTCAAACCTTTAACGCAAGAGTCCTATAATAGAATTCATTACATTCCTAACATTTGTAGAGAAAAAGAGAATTTGAATAGAAAACCTCTTAAATGAAAATCTTGGGCATTTATAATAAACGCGACCAATTTTGGAGCGACCAAAACAGTCTTGCGCAGAAGTCTACTGTCCACAATTCATTATAGGAAGTTGTCGTATCTAGTCGGCTGAGTTATGGCAGCGGAAATACTGTTGATTGCCAGCACAATGCGCCTACAGCAAGATAATTAAGAATCAATGTAAATTCTGCTCAAATCTTCTCTATACAAATGGGTTGAATATCCGTCGATGTCGCACCAGGTCACTTCATACTTTTATTTAAAAAACAATGTTGGTTGTGGCAAAAAAACAAAGGACTTATGTGTAATGAAAGAGTTTATTTATTTATTTAAAAGAGTAACAGTTATTAATAACTATTCCACTTACGAAATAAGCACTGGCTGCCAGGGCCCTCGTCTTATGGTATCTTAAACTAGAGTATTAATGTAGATAAGTAACTATACAAGAGGATGGGAGAGGGTAGTTGAGGAAGTGTTACAAGATTAGTGGGTAGTATGAGTTTGAGTGAAGTATAGTTTTATATATAACTTTTGTAAAGAGTTAAAGTTTTAATTTAGTTAGTTTAACAAATTTACAAATTAAGTTAATGCTATTGTCATCTGTGTTGTTGAGTAGATTCGAAAGTTCCAGGTTAGGATGAATTGCGTTTCTAGTGCATTCCAATGCTAGGCAGGTATCGAGGAGGTGTGTTGCCGCGTAGTCGTTTGAGTTGCAAAAAGGGCAGTCTGGTTTGACTCTGGTTTAGAATGTGAACATGGACGGCTATAGTGTGGCCGATTCGAAGGTGTGTAAATATGTATCTTGAGGTTCTGAGAAGACATGTGTGTATTCTGTAAATTAAGATAATCGTATCGCAGTTTTTATATTACTCATACCCCATTATAGGTTGTGATTATCATTAGATTAGAATAGAGAAACTTTTAGGAGAGGCAAATATATAAATAAAATGTTGGTTAATACCAAAAAAGATTCCAAAAAGCCTTAATGCAGATACATTTTTTAGCAGGGTTGTCAATTATCTTAAAAAAGAAGAAACACGGAAATATTTTCAAATACAGCTAAATAAAAAAGACAAAAAAATAAAATAAAATTAGCTAATTACACAATTTATTCCCATATTGTTACCAATGCAGATTTCAGCCACATGCAGTTTTGACTGTGCTAATGAATATATTTTTGATTTATTTTAAATTCTTTAATACAGAAAAATGTTTGAATAAAGGAACTAATTTTTAGTAAACAATTTTTCATCATTTTATTTTAATTATAAAAAAGAGTCAGATTAGAAATTTTGTTTCAATCGAAAAATATTGAAGGTACTCGTAGTCCGAATGAATTTTGGTAAAGAGTCAATGGGTTGTGATTCTTAGGTTTAACAGTTTTAGTGAGCTTGTGATTATTTTTTGAGGTTTTGGCGAATTATAATAATATAATAATTATTTTTTACTGGGTATAAACCATAATAAAGGGCGGTTAAATTTCAAGGGCCGATGTTGAATGTAAACCACACCAAAACGTCAAGTTTTTTCTGCATTTCATTTGACATTTTTCAATTTCAGACCAGCTCAATTTGAATCATGGAAGGTCATGGAAAGTTTAATGTTCACCTCAGTGGATTTGTCAATAAGCAGAATTGCCGCATTTGGGCCAATGATAATCCAAGAGTGATTGCCGAAAAACCAATGCACCCACAAAGAGTGACTATTTGGTGCGGTTTATGGGCCGGCGGCATTTATGGGCCGTATTTTTTCCAAAATGACCCCGGTCAGGCAGTTACTGTGAATAGTGTTCGCTATCGTGAGATGATAACGAACTTTTTATGGCCCGAATTGGAAGACATGGATGTGGACGATATGTGGTTTCAACAGGACGGTGCCACTTGTCACACAGCTAACGAAACAATGGCTCTTTTGCGCGAAAAATTTGAAGGTGTACGTCGATAACCCGGCAACAATTCAAAAGCTAAAGAATGAGATAATTCGGCACATTAACGGCATAGAACCACATTAACGACATAAAGCCTCAGCGTCATAGAATATTTGAACCATCGGATGGAGGTGTGCCGCCGAGGCCGCGGCAGCCATTTGGCCAATATTTTCTTCCATACGTAATTGAGCCATACCAATATTATCATAATAAAGAGATATGACAATAATTAAAAAAAAAATGTATTTTATTCAAAATCAACACCGGCCCTTAAAACTTAACCACCCTTTATTATAGTTTATACCTAGTAAAAAATAGTTGCCCAAAACCTCAAAAAATAACCACAAACTCACTAAAACTGTTAAACCTAAGAATCACCCAGATGGATTGTTGTCTTTTGTGTTGCTGTATAATAAAAAACGAAATTAAAAACTATTTCTTGCTGCTTTAGTTCGGAAATTTATAAAATGCATTCTTTGAAACCGAAAAGTCAAGCGGAGATCTGATTGAATTCTCTTAGAGTTAACCATTCATGATATTTGTTGTATTTGTCGTATGAAATCACATTATATTATAAAACAGTAACAAATTACGAGTATAAATTTAGTTTTAAAAAATAAATACCAAACTCTCCCTAAAAATAAATGATAATATCACTGAAGAAACAGAACTCTTCGTTAATTTGGTGCTCTGCCTTGACTTCCACCTTAATGCAAATATACGAACCTGCAAAAAATCAATGTCCACCCTTATTGAATCCAAGCTCTAAGAAAAGCGCTAAGCTCGAAAAAATGGCTACACTCTCGATCGTCACAGTGTAGCCATAAAAAGTGAAAGAACTAAGAGAAACCGAAAAACACAAAAGTATTTAGAGGAGCCCGATACTACTGCAGCAACAGACTACTCTCTGTGGCAGGCGACCAAAAGCCTAAAACGGCCATTTCATCCAAACCCTCCCATTATCAAACTAGATGGAGTGTGGGCTATACTTCTCTTAAAACCCAAAAGTCCCTTGGTTAGAACTTAATAACAGCAAAACCCTTAAGGGGGAGATACATGTAAATGCTTAAATTTTCCTTGATGTTTGTGATTTATTTTTTTTATTAAAGAGTCGTTATATGTTTTTAAAAATTGGCATGTATTTTGTTTAAATATTAAAATAATACAAAAATAATGTTTTGATTATAATAATTTAAAATGGCGGGTATACGTGAAATTCTTCCTGTGAAGGTCGGAGCGAGGCTTTTTAATCGGCGGGCATTCTAGCATCGTTTCTAGTGATCGGAAAACCAAAAAACAAACATTTTTGTGTTTATTAATGTCATAATTTGTCGGTGAACCTAAAAAAATTAAAAAAAATTAAAAATTCACGAAATACAATGCTTAAAAAAAATAAAATGAATTTTGGCCCTAATTTTTCATGTTGTTTTGCTCTAAAAAAATTATTTTCTCAAAAAATTTTTGGAAACTTGTAGGTTCACATAGAAAGTAATATCATTAGAAAGATGTGTGCAAAATTTCAGGAAGATCGGTTAATAACTTTTCGAGTTATCGTGTACGCCAATCCGAGAAATATAGTTTTGAGAAAAACGTGACTAAAAAGTCCCAGAGCTCGAAGGCAAAGAATAGAGTTGTCACGGTTTACGCTCTATACTGCTGAGAAATACTGAAAATTATGTTCTAAAAATTTGGTAACATATTCTGAAAGGTCTATACTAACATATTATGGGAAAAAAAATTTTTTTTTTTTTTAACATTTTACATGTATCTCCCCCTTAAGAGATGTAATCATGCTACGATAAGTTTATCTTGTCAGAATATGGCACAATGACCTAAATAATTCTCTCCCATCCCATTCTTATAAGCTCGTATCTTGCCGATAGACACTTTTTTGTTAAACAAGGCGATGAAGTCAACAGGCTCCACAAAATAAATATCATATCTGTTATGCGCGCATGATCTGCCTGCCTCATCAGGTGCCCTAATCGGAACATTTGCCAATGATGCAACTGCCCTAGCTATAGATAAGCATATATGTACAAAATTGCAAACATGTCTCGATGGCATTACCCAATGGGTCTCATTCGGTTCAAGTAACATTTACAATCTGACGTAAATACTGTTCTCTTCGGCCGATACCTCGCGAATAACTTTAGTATTGGCTTCCAATGCCTCGAAGCGGGTTTATTCACAAAGCATTTAAACTTTACATACCCCACAAATAAAAGTTCAAAGATGTGTTATCTTGGTGGCCAATCCTCTTGTCCGAGACGGGAGATGAATTGCTCACCGAAACGAAGACGCAGTAAATCCATTGTACCACGGGCTCTATGAGAAATAGCGCCGTCTTGTTGGATCCAAACCCTGTGGCGATCACGAACTTTAATTTCCACCAGCAAAAATTTGTTTATCATGGCGCGATAGCGTTCTCTATTCACTGTTACATTGGCGCCAGCCTAGTCTTTGAAGAAATAATGGCCGACGATTCCTCCAGCCCATAAGCGCACCAAACGGTTGTTTTCAATGGATGTATTGGCTGTTATTGAATAGCTTCGGGTTGCTCTTGAGCCCAAATATGGCAGTACCTATAGGCCTTATAGCAATGCGGCATATGCACTTTTTACATAGCGTCAATTTTCGTAATACAATTGAACGATTGGCTTAAGTATTCCCAATGATAAACACTACATTCTCGAAAAACTATTTTGTAGCATCTAGGACCTTGAAAACATTGCCTATCTTTAATAAAGAGCATCAAATATATTTATCATATGATAAGATAAAATAAACAACCTAAAATATTTCATTACGTAAATAGCAATCCAAAATGGCATCCAAAAGTATTTCAGTCTGCTCCTTTTCTAGTTTTATGCCCGCGATCAAATTCTATTACACTTTTTTTTGCATTGGTGTGAAGTTAGCTCTTCATTAACCCCAACAGATTCCCATGTCACCATTCCGATTCACCTGAAATACAAAAAACAAGAACTCAACTAAACTAGCATCCTAAAACACACAAAACAAAAACAAGCAGAAAATAAAAAGGACGCAAATAGCATAGTTGTGAATAAGCAGAGAAACCAAAGGGATGAAAACAACAACACGCAACATTTGTGTTTGAAAAATTTTCGCCTTTTAATTTCGCACTCTGGTCCATTTTGCCGGTGTGGATTATGGCCACTTCATATTCACAACTGCCACTAACAAGTCGACTGAATGTAAAAACGCATTGGCAACAATAAAAAACAAAAACACAATCACAATCGCAGAAGCATCAACAGTGAAAAATTTAACAACACAAGAAGAAATAACTGTAATAAAAAGGAAGAAACAAGCATAAATGACTCCTTTCATGACAAGAGGTAGCAGAAGGAAATAAGCGAAAAAAGAAGGAGCAAAAAATGTTGTGCACAAAACCCTATTCAAAGAATAATCAGGATGGCACAAAAATGTATATATATATTTTTTTATATCCCCTTTATTTATCACTATCTGTTATATATTAGCAATATGTAATTTTTGTACAATTAAGGTCTATTATGTTATTTTACTAATGTAACAAGATTTTTTTTCCTTGTAATTATTTTATTATTTATTATTTTATTGTAATTATAATTATTTTAATTTTTTTTCGACAATCTGAAAAGAGTATCTTAGAAATATACTGTGAAATTTGTATGCCGAAATTCTCAATATTATAGCTTCTACAGCCCACTAACTAGGTAGAGAGCGGTCCACGCGCTCCTGCACCGCAAACTTTAAACTCAACTATCTCGAAACGACTTTTTAAAAACTGCGCGTGTTGTACTTCAAAAAGTTATAGACCGATTTGTTCGAAGTTTCGTGAAGCCTTCCTGTGCATTACTATCGGAAGGATAAACCTAAGATTTCAGATATTTTGCGTTGATAAATTACTTTTAGGGGTTAAAAATGTCAATAGTATAGCCCTAAATACTAACACTTTTTTGAAAGGCTTATTTTATAATTCATTTTATACTTGTTTTTTAAATTTATATGTATTTCATCCTTTCCGTTAATATGTTATAAAAAAAAACAATTTCATTTTTTTGTTTCAGATCGATAGATTAAGAATAATAAATAGAGCAGTTTCGGACCTCGCGCCGCAGGCAGCCGACAAGAAATAATCCTGAGCCGCCATTTTGGAAAAAAAAATTAAAAAAAAAATTGTTTGTACTCTCGAAAGAATAAATTAAGTTGTGTTAAGGCCTCAAAATATTATTATTTTATCACCTTTAAAAATATGTTTAAGAAATTACC
Organism: Anastrepha fraterculus; assembly: GCA_037575425.1. Taxonomy (NCBI): domain Eukaryota; kingdom Metazoa; phylum Arthropoda; class Insecta; order Diptera; family Tephritidae; genus Anastrepha; species Anastrepha fraterculus. Next base: position 23,199 of record JAYXIM010018809.1, read on the forward strand.
GATTTTGAGGCTTCTACATGAGGCTCCCCCCTTAAGTCTCGATGTATGGCTTCATTGTAAATAAACCAACCAGCATTTGTTCTATTTCGTAATATTTTAGATTGTGTTCGCTGTATGAGCTGAAGATTTGTGTTTTTACCCGTTCCCCATATTTCCATTTCGTATTTCCAGATAGGAGTAATAATTGTTTTGTATATAATCACCTTATTATAAAATGATAGTCTTGGTGCTGGTCCGATTAGCCAATGTTATTGCCGGTACTTATTCTTAATTTGACTTCTTTTATAGTTTCCAATATATTTTGCTGCTGGGCAGATTTTTATTTTTTTGATTTTTAAAGTAAGATTATATTTAGACGTCTTTTAGCTTATATATATAACTTGTGTAGTTTTGTCTTTACTAACTTCTATACCCCAATCGTCAAACCAGTTTACTGTATTGTTTATTAATTTTTGAAGTGTGAAGGTCGCCAGTTTTTTGTTATTATTTGATGCCATTACAACAGGATCATCTGCGAACGTTGCTATCATTGCATTATGTGTTGTCGGAGCTGGCACATCTGTGGTGTGTATTAGATATAAAAGAGGTTATAGTATATTGCCTTGAGGTACTCCAGCTGTCATTGGTGGGATATCGGAATATTCGTCTTCATATCTTATATAAAATTTTCGATCAGTTATGTAGCTCTTCAAAAGTTCTTAGTTGTCTTGTGGAAAGATTCGTTTGAGCTTATGCAAAAGACCTTTGTGCCAAACTTTATCAAAGGCTCTTGCAATGCCCAAGTATACAGCTACACAATATTTTTTGGCATTCATATCGTCAAGTATTTTATTGATAGCCCTGTGGATTTGTTGTACTGTTGAGTGTTGCCGTCTAAATCCAAATCGATGGCTTAGTATCGCTTTTTTTGCTGTCACAATTGGTTATAGTCGGTCGACGAATATTTTTTCAAACACTTTTGAAAGTATTGGCAATAAGCTGATGGGCCGATATGAGGCAGTTTTGGTGGCATCTTTTCCTGGTTTGGGTTTGGCGGAAATTTGAGCAATTTTCGATAGACGTGAGAATTATTTAGTGTCTATAATGTAATTAAATATATTTATTATGAATTGCAATGCTC
>JAYXIM010018810.1:0-39896 GCA_037575425.1 Anastrepha fraterculus
TAAGAATGCGATAATTCGATGCTTTGGTGATATTCAACTCCGATTCCATGAATTTCAACGATGATTTCGGTTCATTTTTGATAAATTTTCGAAAAATTTTGATGGAGTTTTCGGTGATTACTGATTTTGGGTGGCCCGTTCGTTCATTATCATTTATGTCCTCATTTCTTCCATCTCTGAAACGTATAAGCCACTGATGAACTCTGGCACGAGATAGACAATCATCGCCACAAACTTTTTTCATTAATTCAAATGTTTCCGGTAAACGTTTTACCGATTTTGAAATAAAGTTTGATATTAGCTCTTTGTTCGAAACTCATTTTTGTACTGATGACACAAACATACTGACACTTTAGACGCTATAACTTCGCTTCCACTGAACCGAATGCCACAAAGTCTTCACTGGAAGTCAGCTAGGGATGTAACTTCCAACGCGCTAACTCATTAAAAAGATGGTGCCATCAAAAACAGCTTGGACTTCACCTTGTATAATATATATATCTGAATAAACAGGATCCATACGGTGTTTGAGTATATGCATATATGAGGCCATAACTCCCCAAAACTATGTATTATAGCCACATCTTTTTCTTCTTCCTCTTTTTCAGATAAGAAATGAAAGACTAAAACTTAACTCAAGAAATTAAGAGAAATATAGTTATCGTCGCTATATGAGCAAATCACAACATTTCAGAAATCTCTAATTTTCTTTATGAATGAATTAGAAGCATCAGGCGGCGATCCAAAATCTGTTGCCAAAAGCACAATAAAAAACGCGGAACGTTCTGACACTGTCCGATCTGCAAACTTTATTCAAGAAGTGCAAGTGATCATTGAAAATACTTTTCAATATCAAGGGCCCTCCCTTGCGAGGGAGTTTAATGTCTCTGAGGGACTTATCTTTTGAGTTGTTCATGAAGATCAAAGTTCTTAGACTCTGCTCCTTCACAGAAAGCGATGCCGACACAAGATTGGACCGTTAATAGAAAAAAATGTTTCTATCATTTGATGTTTCATGTTCGAATTTGGGTCATTCAAAAAATACTATACACCCAAAAAGAGTCTGTTTAGTAGGGATTTTGTGCTGGCGGAGTCCTTCGACCGTACTTCTCCTAAAATAATGCCGGCTCTTACGGTGAACGGTGAACGTTATCCTGACTTGATAACAAACTTTTTATGGATATGAGCTTGGACAATATGTGTCAGGATTCATTATTTCATGAAACAACAAGCTCAAATGGGCAGCAAGATCTTGCGATTCGACTCTACTATATTGGACATTTTTTTCTGAAGCTACGTAAAAAGTATGGTCAATGAGCCCGAGATGATTACAAAGTTGAAGAACGAAATCATGCGCGTTATAAATGAGATACAACCGAACTATGCCAAAAAGTCATGGAAAATTTTATATGCGCATCCAGCCACCGTAGCCGAATGGGTGGGTGCTGACTACCATTCGAAACACCAAAATGAATTAAAAGTTTATTCTAATAGCGGTCGCCCCTCGGATGGCAATGGCAAACCTCTGAGCGTATTTCTGCCATGAAAAAACTCCTCATAAAAACTATCTGCCACTCGGTGCCCACCTAAAACTGTAAGTTTGTGGAACAAAATCAAGACGCACGCCACAAATAGGAGAAGGAGCTCGCCCAAATACCCAAAAAAGAGTGTAAGTGCCAATTACATATACTTGTATAGATATATACCTGTACATACATATGTATATCCTGTGTTGCCAGAGGAGTCAGGATGAGCATTTCCCGAATATTGCGCTTCATATGTACATAAATGTCAAAGACAAAAAAAAGTTTGTTATATTTGGAGTGGCTCACTAGCAGTGGTGAGTGCTGCGGGCAAATAATTCGGAGCTTGTTGATTTCTCACCTTTTGTACAAGGTGGCGCAAAAGTAAACTTGCGATGCTTTTTGGCTGTAATTTAAAAAAAAAAATGAAAAACTTAGATTCTTCTTGTGGATTATTTTTATTTGGGCTTTTAATTTTTCTTACCTCAAGTCAAGAATATGATGTCATGTAAATGGCCGCCGCCACAGTTGATTGCCATTTGAGCCCTTTTTATGGCATTTTCCATCACTTTGGCCAAAACTTCCGGCGATAGGTCCTCACATTCTTGACGGATATTGTCTTTAAGAGCTGCAAGAGTCTGAGGCTTGTTGACATAAGCCCGCGACTTAAAAAAGCTTCACAAAAAGAAGTTTGCAGCAGTCAAATCAGACGATTGCAAATCTGGCCAGTGCAAATCGCCAAAACAGGAGATTAGTCGCCCGGGGTATGCATTCTTCACCATATCGGTTGTGGCACGAGCAGTGTGTGCCGTTGCACCGTCCTGTTGGAACCACATGTTTTCCAATCCCAATTCATCAAGTTGCGGCAAAAAGAACTCGTTGATCATTGCTCTGTAGCGCTCACCATTCACAGTAACCGTTTGGCTCGCGACGTCTTCGAAGAAAAAAGGTCTGATGACTCCTCCAGCGAAAACAGCACACCATACAGTGACTTTGAGCGGGTGTAATGGCTCTTCGTGGGTTACACGCGGATTTTCAGTGCCTCAGAAGAGTAAATTTTGCTTATTTACGTACCCGCTAAGATGGAAATGGGCCTCATCACTCATGATTATTTTTGATGAAAATTCATCTTCCTCTTGGTGGTGATTAAGGATGGCTTGAGCGTATGTTAGACGCGATTGGTGGTCAGCAGCTAACAGCTGATGCACCGTCTGGACTTTGTACGGAAACATCTTCAAATCTTGTACCAAAATTCGCTGTAAAGACCGTCGACTGATACCCATTTGCGTGGCACGTCGTCTGGTCGATGTCAACGGCGCTTCCATGACATCCTCGGATACAACAGCAATATTCTCTGCAGAACGGCTACTCCGGGGTCTGCCGCGCCTGGCAGCATCTCGTGTTGTGTCAGTCTCTTCGAGGCGAGCGGCTAAACGTCGCAGTGTTTCACCAGTAGGCGTTGGACGGCGAGGAAATCTGCGACGAAATTCACGTTGTGCCAAAGTCACCGACCGATTATTGGTCAAATAAATAGTCAGGAATATTCCGCGTTCTGGAGCAGTGTAGCGTAACATTGTTTATTAACGTGTATTTCGCATGTGTTTACTACACAAATGTCAAAACAGAACTGACATTAGGGGCCAATCGCAAAATTTATAGCATTTTCTGATAGGAGGATTACTTTAGCGCCACCTGTTACTTCTAAAATTAACACTCGCTGTCGATGAGCCCTGGTGGTTGATGTGGACCAAATAAACAAACGGAACTCGTAAGTAAATTACATCCACGATTACAAATATGCTTCCTTGAAGTAAGAATGTAAGACGAATGAAAGTGTAATATGCGAAATAAAAACAAAATCGATAGAAAATTTCTAAAAGAAGTATATTTATGATATTAATAAAGTGAGAAATATTAGATACAAAGTCTGTGACTTCAAGGGAACACTCTAATTGTTTTATATTGCAAATATGTGTCCGTAGCTTCTTGGTAAATATTAAAGGTTAGGTGTAAAAAATTGCATTAAAACTGGAATACAACTCTTCTCTAAACTCCTTCCGTACTCTCTCTTTTACTACCCCTGGTTTATGTGCACGAGCCTTCCATTAAATTAGGACTCAAAATTGTCGAATTACTCCGAAGGTTAGGTTATATGTTTGCCCATGCGAGGGCCTACTTCGACACAAAGACAATATTTCGACCCTTGCAGAAAAAATGTTGAGACGAATAACTTCAGCCTCAATTCTGGGTTCACAATGTGTTTTTCATGTTTTATTTTCACATGCGCCTGGTTTCGGATGTATTTTTTGGGCTTAACAAGATTCTGGGTTCTGAAAGTCCCCATCACGCCAAGGTTTTGAGAGAAATGGGGGTTAATAATTAAATATTATATAATATTATGGTTTATTGTGTCTCTACGCCTACTTTTAATTGGGGTTAACCAAAGCTTCAATTTAAGAATGGACTGAAATCTTTCTCACGTCTACTTTCAAGAAAATTAGGGGAAATGATACCTAAAAAACGTTAAATGAAAATTAGGAGCAAACACACCCAAAAAATGTTTTTACGGGCTTTTCTCCAAAACATTTCCTAAAACTATGTTGTGATGGGTACTACTGAAGCCGAAAATCGTGTTCATTTAACAAAATTATATCGGAAACTACTCTCATATCACAAAAAAGGGCGAATTTTGTACACCTGTGTAATGAGAGTTTTGTGCGGGTTTTCTAGTGATATCATCATTAACTCGGAACAACGTTTTGGTTAACGCTGGTTAGCTGCAGACTTAAGATTGACTAAGTGTTCTTAACTTTAGTCAACAAATCTATGTATTTTGTTGTCGTCTTGGCAATGCCAATTAACAGTCTCGGTCGATGCTAAGTGTACGACCTGTTGTTGATTCAGGTTTTCAAGATGCATATATTTAAACCTAGCCATTCGTAAGTTAGAGCCAAAAGCCTTTAACATTAGTTTGGTTTCAAATTGGTTTGATTGTATTTGATCGGATGCTAGCGAAGTCATCTCAAGGACTCACTTGAAAAAAAAAAAAAATTTGACTTAATAAAATTTGAAATTATCGAAAGTCGGTCGCGTAGCTGAATATTTTTTTTCAGCGCCTGCCATTCGATTGGTACTTGGCTCGAGAACCATGTGGACATGAAATATCAAAATGTAGAAACGGGGTTTCTTGTCAGACGGTGGCAAACCTCTGCGTTCTTGTATTCATCATTCATAAAATGGGAATTCACTCTTAAAAAATCTTGTAGAGCAAAAGCCAGATTTCCATCATTAATTGGAGGAGAAGCTCGGCCAAAGATATACCAACCAATTAAAAAAAAGGTTACTAAAAGAATTTAAGTTTATTAACTTTTAATTTGTAATCCGACATATGCTACCTATTGATAAATATGTTAAAGGGTTAGCGGCCAAATCTGGCTCAAGGAATAAAGCAGCGGACAGAAAACACGCACGGCCGTGTATTAGTTCTACTATCTGTGAAACACTTAGAGAATGAATCGAAAACATACTTTCTGATTACGAAGACAAATCTGAACAAAGACTATAAAATACGAGTACTCGACTGAAAGGCTGACAGACCAGAGTCATATCAGACGATAGCGATCACCATATTTATGCAGACGGTTCAAAGACGGACAAAGGCACTGAATCGGGAACAATTATGCTTGAATTGTCCAAGCTGAGATCTACACTATAGACAAAGCATCACAAACTATAAGACTAATGGGCTTACCTCTGGTAAACCTCACCATTTTTGTTCAAGGCACCGAAGTCAGCGCACATCAACTCAAGATATGTTAAAGAATGCAGGAGGTGGCTTACAGCATCACACTTTTTTGGGTCCCTGGCCAATCTAGAGTGGATGGAAATGAAAGACCGGATGAATGTGCAAGAAAAGGCTCTGAGCTTTGCGTTCAGCGAGTGGTAGAGGACATAAACATTTCTCTAAACGAACTATACACAGCGATTGACTTAATCGTAATCGCGGAAACCAATAGAAGGAGGTCTCTGACTACTAACTGCAGGGCCTCCAAAGCGGTCTGGCTGAAACTAAATCTGAGAAGTACAAAATGTCTGCTTAGATTCAACAGATCAACTACCAGTATCCTCACAAGTTTTATAACGGATCGCTGCACTATTGACATTCTAGATGGTAGAATGGGTGTACCTCATAATGGTGGCTGCAGGAATTGTGGAGATAAAGAAGAAATTGAGTCGGTACAACCTCCCCTCTGTGTATGCCCTGCACTTGAAAGAAGTCGTGGCAAATATCTTGGCGATTATTTCATTGAAGAACTGGGAAATTTGCAAAACGACTCAGTGGAGAGACCTTCTTCAAAAGATCTAAGTGGTTTAAGCAACTTAGTTAGGGGATGGAAATCAAATGCAAGTATCACAATAGGGTAATTGAGTGTCTTGTTTTAGACAAGCAACCTTACTAACCTAACCCAACCTGGTTGGTTGCCTGGTTGGTTGGTGACACAACCCAGACCCGATTAGCACAAAAGATGCCATTTCGATACATCACTAGTAGAATCACTACTTTTTAAATATCAGGTAAGTCCATAAGTTCGTGCGTATTTTACCCTTAACTTCACCTTTGTATGATTTTTGAATACAAAAAACTATTCGCGGAATATAACAGAACTATTTATATTTTCTTTGATATATTGTGCATTCAACAAGTGATTTTAATCGCGGATAGAAGCACGTGTTGTAAAAAAATAAAATGGAATCTTCGAACGCGTATAAGAGGCATATTTTGTATTTTTTTTATAAAAGTGGTAAAAATGCAACAACTGCTGCTGCTAAACACTGTTCACGGAGAGGATACCATGAGTGTAAGGACTGCGCAAAAGTGGCTTTCAAAATACCGAAGTGGTAACTGCGACGTGGAGGATCCCTCGCGTGCTGGTCGTCCTGGAGTCTTTAACTCCGACGCATTGCTCGAACTCGTGGAAGCTGAGCCAAATTTGACAGTCGATATAATAGCTCAGGGGTTAAATCGATCGGATGAAACAGTTCACAGGCACCTGGTTCAGTTGGTAAAGCTGGGAAAATGGCTTCCGTCGCCAACCTTCAGCAGAAAGTGAATGTGTGTTCTCAGCTGCTGCAACGGCTTTAAAATGAAAGTTTTTTGAACCGTATCGTTAGTGGTGATGAAAAATGGGTCCTTTACAATAATCCTGTTCGCAAACGCCAATGCTTAGATAAAGATGAAACACCACAACCGACCCCTGGAGATGGCCTTCACCCCAAGAAGATTCTCCTGTCTATTTGGTGGGATATGGCCGGTAGTGTTTATTATGAACTTCAGGAACCAAACCAGACCATAACTGCTGATCATTATTCCCATCAGCTATCAAACCTGAATGAGACACTTAAAAAAATCGAGCGTCTTTAGTGAATAGACGTAAAGTTTTGTTTCATCACGGCAACGCAAGGCCTCATACCGCAAGGCAAACATTAGGTAAGCTGAACGAGCTCGGATGGGAGCTAATGCTGCATCCAACATACTCTCCGGATATTGCACCTTGTGATTATCCCCTTTTCCGTGGACTTCAATCCCATATGAGTAACAAGAACTACTTCTCAAAAGAAGGGATATCGAAGCGTATTTTGGCTCCAAGGACAAACATTTTTTTGAGCAGGGAATTAAAAACTTGCCTAAACGTTGGGAAGACATTTCAAATAATGAAGGAAAATATATTATTTATTAATAAACACTTTAAACATCTTTTTCATTAATTTTAAAACCACCTTTAAAAAACGCACGAACTTATGGACTGACCTGATATTAGTCGAACCATTTCGATTTGACTATGAATCTGCCTGTGTCGTAAATTTTCTTTTCTGCAATTTCTTTCAAGTGGACCATCGAGAATTCCGCCCGCATTCTATGTCGTAGGTCACCCAGACTTGAGCATTCCCATAGATAGTGAAAAGCTTCTTCTGCAGCACGGCCGCCCCATCTTCCTGACATGGTCTCCCAAAGGCCAGTGACCGGTTATTGTTGACGATATTCTGAATATGTCTGTTCGTGGCTTTCTTAACAACTCGTCAGTTCTGGATTTGTTGAAATTGGGCCACGTTGGTTTAGTTATTTTGCAGACATACGTGTTCGTCCATCTGTCAACGGCCTGCTTCTGGAATAGCGAGAAGATCTCTTTTTCTACAGTTTCGAACTCGTTATAGCATGCCCATGTCTTGTCTTTCTCATTTCCTTCTATGTTCCGATGGCCAGGTACCCAGATGAGAGTGATGTCTGCCGCGCGCGCAAAAATATTAAGATCTTCTTTGCATTGTTTATAGATTTTTAAATTGGTTTAAAGCTAAGATAGCTGCTTGACTATCGGGGAAAACGCATATTTCCTATAGTTGCGGAAGTGTAGTATATCTGAGGGGGACTACTTTGAAGGAAATTGATTGAATAAATAAATATTTTTTTGGATAAAAATGAAAATTATATTTATTTATTGAATGTATTGTCTCTTTAAATTCCCTTGAAGTTTGCTATCATAACTGCAGCAATCGAAAAATTAGTCCTCAGTTAATATTAATGAACAGAAAGTAGCATCGAATTCAACTACATTTCCACAAAAAGGTGCAATACAATACAAAATGCAATGAAAAAATGTCAAAGGGACCCTCTGCAGCACAAATATCACCACATCAAAGAACCGCTCAATCACTTCAACTGCAAAAATATTATCACGTTTGGAATCTAATGGTCCTTGAGGTAAATTTCCAACATGCGGCATTAGTTTTTATGCTTTTCATTTTTCTGCCATTTCATTTTTCATGCGCTTATGCTGATTGCAATCAAAGTAAAATCGATAGTTTGCAATGCTTACAACTGCGAAAAGTAGCTTTAATCGTGTTTCGCATGATAAGGTTGTTTTTCATAAAACATTGCAACGAAATTGAAAAAAATGCATGTTGCTACGTTCAGAAGTGAGAAGTTGTACCATTGCATGTGCTGAGCTGTTGCAAGTAGTACCATGCAACAGCTGAAGTCCAAAGAATATCTACAGCCACAAAAGCCAAAGGGCCACAGGGAGGAGCAGCATAATGATGCACCGCTAGAGAGCACGAATACCATGCATCAGGCGTTGTCACCGTGTAAGTAACCACATTCAGCAACATTTGTGAATGCTTCACGTGCCACATGTTCCATGTTCGAGGTATACATGTTTGCAAACGATTTATGGCATTACACACGAATTCATTTGTAGTTGTGGTATTTATACATGTGTAACTGTCTATGTACTCGTTATGTTACTAAGTTGTATTATATAATATTTCTCTCTACAGTTATGATGATCTCAAATTTACTGGCAACATTGCCTGTTAGTGGCGCTTGGTTCACATCAAATGTCGAGCACGTCCACTTCAGCTGGTTCACGCCAATTTCACTTCTCTCCCTTTTGATGATATGCTTTTCGCTCATGGATGTGGTGCTATCGACGAAGGTTGTTTTGAACTTGGGCTTGAAATTGTATACAGTTGGTAAAAAAATGTTAAATTTACAACTTGGCTTTTCAGTTTTGTGCTAAACTATTTGGGTCCACTGGCTTTGATATTTCACTGCTCGTGGGCGTTTAATTTTCCCACAGTCAATAACAAGTTAATAACAACATATTTTCGTATTCTTTTGCTGCAGGTCCTTTCAGTTTCAGCATCATATCGGTTTTGAGTGTGAGTAGCTTTTTACAACTCGCTCGTAAATGGCCAAATCTGATAAAACACATGCATCGCAGCGAGCAGGTATTTTTACATAAGCCCTATGGCAATGGAGAATCGCAAAATTTCAGTCGCAATGTGCGGTGGTTTGGCGCAATTTTACTGCTTGGTGCTGCAGGTATGTATACACACACACACACACACACACACATTTATAGGTGCATGTGTGCACATTGTTGCTACTTATTTATTTTCTTTTCATTGCCCCATGTAAGTGGAACATTCGGTGTACATTGGAACTGCGATTTACAATAACGATTTCCAAATCAAGAAATGCAACCTAAAGGTGGATTTTTGGAAAAACTACTTCATGCGGGAGCGTTTGCAGATATTTTCGATATTTAGTTATCAAGTTTGGTTAATACCCTTAGTAGAGGTAAGCAAGTAATTGACGGTATGCGCTAGTTTTGACAGTGCTGACCAAAAGTGAATTTTGACTTGGCTGAAAAGTTCCAGGCCGAACACATTTTATTGCATTGACCTCTTTTTTAGTTAGTACTAACTTTAGAGCCATGAAAAAGCTCCTCATAAAAATATCTGCCGTTCGGAGTCGGCTTGAAACTGTAGGTCCCTCCATTTGTGGAACAACACCAACACGCACACCACAAATAGGAGGAGGAGCTCGGCCAAACACCTAACAGAAGTGTACGCGCCAATTATTTTTTTTTTTTTTTTTTTAACTTTAGAGAGATTGCTGTTAAAATTTCATGATATTCTATTCATTAGTTCGTGAGTTGTTGTGCTGAGAGTGACGCTACTTTTGTTATTTTCAAAACAATGAATCAAAAAAATTTCATACTTAAATTTTACACTGCTTCTTGCTGGGGAAAAATACCGTTCAAACATAGCAATGGCTTGAAAAGTGTTATGGGGACTTCGCTCCGTCAGAAACAACAATAAAACGATGGTCTGCTGTCTTCAAAGGTGGTCGTAGAGTCACCGATTATTCCCAACGCAGTGGACGTCCAAATGAGGCGGCAACACAAGAAAGCATCGAAAAAATCCACAAAATCGTTTTGAATGATCGAAAAGTGAAATTGCGTGAGTTAGCTGAGATCGTAAAGATATCAAAAGAATGGTTTGGCTTTATATTACATCAACAGTTTACTATGAGAAAACTCTGTTCGAAGTGGGTGCTGCGTTTGATCACTGTTGACCAAAAACAAGACAATGCACCGTGTCACGAGTCAATGAAAACAATGACAAACTACATTAATTGAATTTCGATCCGCTCCTACATTCACCCTATTCGCCAGATTTGGCTCCCAGCGGCTGTTCGCAGACCTAAAAAAGGCTCGCCGATAAGAAATATCGCTCGTATGAAGAGGTTATCGCTGAAATCGAGGCATATTTTGAGACAAAAGATAGTTCGACAAAAGTGCTATTGAAATGTTAGAGCGGCGCTGGAATGCATGCGTTGTTCTTGACGGAAATTACGTTGATGAACAAATCCAATTTTTAACAAAAAAAAAAAACGCGTATTCTTTTTTAGGCCCGGAACTTTTCAGCCCATGTCTTATAAGTGTTTCACCACCTTTGAATTTGCTATTTGAGCCAGTTTCTGTATTTATAAAAATTTAAATCCCTTTGCCGGCGAATAGTTATTAACGTAATCAAAAACTGCTGAAACTTTTAGCTACCGTTAGTTTTTGAAATGTTTTGCGAAAATACCTGTTTCACGGATTTGTCATAGCTGCACCAATTGCGAGTACTTAATTACGGCACTAACTGAGAATAAGTGAAGACGCATCAAACGCCTGCGATCTCCAGCTGTTAAGTGTGAAGCCCTCTCTTTGGAATGCAGTACTTCTCGCTCTAGTAAACCAATCGGTTAGTCATAGCCTTCATATATATTAGATTCTGTTTTTACTTCATTGGAAAAAGTATGAGTGCAACGATGGACCGATGAATAGTCGTGAAATTTCATTTGAAACTGAAAGTCTGAAAAGTCGCTAAGAAATGTATGGTTTATTGAAAGAAGTGTCTAGCGATGAATAGTTGCATGTGTTTTTGAGTGTTTCAAGGCTTTTCAAGATGATCAAGAATGTATACATATATACTTATATATGTATATAATTGGCGCTTACACGCTTTTTGGGTGTTTGGCCAAACTCCTTCCTTTCCACTATTTTTCACAAATGGAGCGACCTATAAGCTTGTGTCGCTTCCGAATGTCAAATGATTTTTAATAAGAAACTTCTTCAAGACATACTATCAAGAATATTTTGAAGATTATTCTCACTGGGACAACCCTTTTATGTTAGAAACAGTTGATAGTATCAAGCAAATTGGTAACCTGGTTGGATCTGGCTCTTAGTGAAGTATCCGTAAGATTGTTGCGGCTGCAGGAATCATAAAATAGAGCGCTCGACAAATTTTATATTGCAATGGTGGCTCGCAAAAAACTGTATCAAAATCAAGCTCTAGCAAGACATTACTTTAACTCATTTAGACTTGTCTATCAACAGATTTGAAGTCCTGTATAGCATTCGAGTGGTAGACCGTCCATCCATCTTATTCGCGCATTGCGACTTCCATTTGTTCTACTTTAGCTGAAATCTGTGAAAGGGAAAGCGGCAAGATTTGGCAAAAAAGCTCTACCAGACCAGTTTTAAATTATGTAAATTTTGTCTGATCAGGAATAGGAATAGGAACTGCCTCTTTTAATATGTAAAAGGTGATCAATTTAGATGTATCGGATTTTGAAATTGAAATAAAACAACGAAAATTCGAATGGATTGGGCAATCTCTATTATTTTTATGTACAACCATTTATGACATTTATTTTTTAAAGATCCCTTAAATCCCTTTCAAGTGTTCTCCCAACTGTAAAAGCCCAAAGGTGTGATATCACACGCTCTTGGTGGCCAATCCACTGATCCACTGGCCTGAGACGAGAGATAAATTGTTCACCGAAACGACAACGCAGTAAATTCATTGTTTCACGGACTGGTTGGGAAGTAGCGCTGTCCGCCGTCTTGTTTGAACAAAATATTGTGGAGATTACGGGCTTCAATTTCCGGAATCAACAAGTCATTTATCGTGGCGAGATGGCGTTCGCCATTCACTGTTGCATTGGCGCCAGCCTCGTCTTTGAAGAAATATGTGCCGAAGATTCCTCCAGCCCATAGGCCGCACCAAACGGTTGTTTTCAATGACTGTAATGACTCTTATTGAATGGCTTCGAGTTGCTCTTCACCCCAAATATAGCAATTTTGCTTATTAACATAGCCATTATTCCAAAAATGGGCCTCATCGCTGAACGAAATTGGGTCGACTTTAGCGCGCGATGAATACTTTTCTCAGGGGGTCGATATTCGCAGCTCCACGATTTATAAACGTTGAGGCGCCGTAAGTCTTTCCATGACGAAGTGTCAATTAATACTAAAAAAACTATGTATTTAGTTGACATTAGTCAGGCGTGATCGAAATTTATATTATAAGTTCGCGCACATTTTAGTAAACCTAAACTTGTCGTTAATTTCTGGAATAGAACAAATTTATGGATCAAGTGGGCGTGGTTTTTGCCCAATCTCATTTATAAAATTTATGTCGAATCTAAATGAGGTAGGGAGCAATACATGCAATAGGATTTAGGTCGTTATCGAGATACAGTAGAAGAGGAAGTGTTCAATGCTTGTCACTTTCTCTCGTCCCTGCAGCTGCGACAGAAACCATTAAAGTGAAACCGCATACGTTTGTCCATGCGCCCTCATAAGACAGTGCCTGGAAAAGTCGGTTCAAAATCGATAGGAAAGTCGGATAATTTCATTCACTCTAGACCAAAATGAATCTATCTCCCGATGTATCCATCGCTTCGTGAAATTATTTAAAGAAACTGCTTACATATTCTGAAATTCCTTGTAAGATGTTCTGTAAAATAACTACGAAATTCCATCACCGAAAATATTTTAAGCATTGAAAATAATATCACTGCAAACATAAAAATCGGTGTATCGAAAAAAAAATACATCGATGTATCGATGCCAGATGTATCGGAAGCCAACAACGCACCGGTTTTTGTGATATATCGATGAGCGAGCATCGATGTTCTTTTGACAACTCTACTAAATAATCTTTGGTTTTTTACTTTTTTAAATGATTTCATCTAGTGGATTACAATATCGTCTACTTTCGCCTGGAACTATGTGGATATATTTCTAAGCATGATTTTTCGCTGCTTTGCGATACGTTTTCGACAGATGCATTGGAGAATTAAGAGACATGTGAAAGAGGTAAATGACTAATCGCACAAAGTATTGTTTACTTACACACCAACTAATTAAGTTATGTAGCGGTATTTGGGCAGTTCTTCTCGAGTGCCTGCTAATATCATAGTTCATTGTGATTTGTCACAATTTTTTTCCAACTTATTATTTACAGATGGATTAACTTAGACTGATATTTGCTTCAATTCGTTTATCTCTGCACCTTTTTCCACACATACTTAATGACGTGCTATTATAGTGAGAGTGGCTGAACTCAAAGAAAAAGTGTGATTTTTGCTTTTCCTGATTAGAAACAAATAAACCCCAGGAAATTTAAATTTTTACTAATTTCAAAGAAATTTTATACGCTCGAACTACAATTCTTTTGAGTTTTTGGTAATATTTTCTCTGACGGCCCGGAATTCCATAAGCCCCTTTGACTGCCCACATACCATCAATACAAATAACCATTTTCTCAGTGCCTAAAGGCCGGATAGAAATGTGTAGAAATTTTAAACCCAGCCTCATTGTCGTGTAGATACCGCCGGAATTTCAACAGTTTTTATGGTACGGCTCAAAAAAGTAAATATACGAGAGGGGCTCAATAAATACCCGTATTAGAAATAAAGACACCATTTTTTCAAAACAATTTTTTTTTTATTTTTTAACATATTCCCATTTTAAAAAGATACACTTCTCCCAACGCTCTGGATGTTCACTCACGTTTAAATTCGTTGAACCAATATCTAACTGTGGTCATAGATAGCGAAGCATCCCCATAGGCAGCGTTCAACTTTGCTTTTCCCATCCAAAAACAAAATGCGCATTACCGAACGATACGGCTCTTTTTCCCCCTGTCCTCAAACACGGGTACTTATTGCGCCGCCCTCGTACATACAAACTCTTTTGTGTGAAATTAACGTATGTATATTAAATTTTTCACGAAATTTACTTTGTGATGCAACTTTGCCCCACATTCCATTACGTATGACATGACAAAATATTATAGCTACGCTAAGAATTTACTGCTAATTTTTTCGGATGTGATAATGCACATTTTCCTTGTGGGCGGAATTTAAGTATGTGCCAACAACGACTCTATTCGCTTTAACGTTACTGATATGTACATATAAGTAGAGGTTACTTTGCATTTAAGTTGAAGGGAAATATTAAACTTAAGCCCTGACTGATAGGGACTTTGAAAAAATTAAAGTTGCGGTGAACCAACTGTTCACCGATAACATAAAAAACGCGATTTTAGTTTTTCACAATAAATTTTATTCCGCACTGGTTGCGGTTCTGACTCTAACTAAACTTTACAAATTATAATTCTTACCAACTAACTGCTTAACCTAAGCTAATTCGCCAACGTTGCAGTTCCCACCACTTGCTGGTATTTCGCAATCGTTGGGTTGCGCGTGTTGGCCAATATGCTGGCCTTGCAATTCCCAAGCATTGGATATTGCAATTGATCGCTTGCGCGTGTGTCGCGTCAGCGAAAGTTCTTGTGTGAACTTTAATTAGAGCAATGAACTCACGTGTAGTGCAATGTGATCACAGGGTGCGACGTTGGGAAGTGTAGTGGTGTATGGCAATATAACTCCTCCCCCTTTAAAGATCTGCGTCTCGCAGATCAAAGGACGAAAATTGCGAGGGGGTAAAATGTTGTAGAGAGTAATTACAGTTTCCTGGCGACATGTTGATACTGACTGGTGTGGCTGGCAGGCTATTGTCCAGGCGATGGATTTCAGGAGCAGATCTTCCTCTAATGATTTTGTTGTTGTTAGTGTTATCTGACCAATGAGTCGGGATTTCAACTGGCGGAAGGTCTAGCTTTCTATTGTAACATCTCCACAGCATGGCGGCAATAAGAACAATTGCGCATATCGAAAGGATTTCTGAAGCGAGAGAGAAATTTACCTTTTCATTAACGTACCCAAGATACCTTATGTTTTCCATGGTCAGGTCGTGGACGTATTCTAGGTTGACCTTCATTGTATGGCTCTTCACCTTTGATAGTACTGCTGGAAGGGCCTGTGCGGTAATAGTTTCATAACTAGAAAATACTTGATCACCAATGGTGACTGTTTCGTTATTTAATTGGATTACGTAGGTGCCATTTATCGTAATAGAGGCATTGCTATTTTTGATTACTCCTTGGAAGTTTGATATAAACACGGTGTTCTCGTTTATCAGCTCTATTTGTGACCCATTCTGTCTGATGAATTCGCAGCTGGCTTCTCCACCTTTTAGGAGTCGCGGTAGGCAACTGCTTTCTTCCAGTTTAATCAAGGATTCTGATTTACATACCGTGGACGAGCTGATTACCAGGCAATTCTTCGTTAGACCGTACGTCTCTTCCTGGTTGACAAGCATCCTGTCGAAAGGGAGATTTAGTTGCTTACCTCCATAGATTCCAGCGCGAGTAACCAAGAGATTATATTTTTTAGTTGTTACTTTTGGCATTGAAAGGACGTAGAGGAGAAGTGTCCCGTTAGTCAGTACCGACGGTTGGCCATATTCGATTGCTTCTATTATATTCTGATATGGGAGCGTTTCTATTTCTGATAGAATTTGGTTAACTTCGTCCATATCCAGTAGGTTGGTGTTGACAATTCCATTCTTTGCCAACTGACATCCCCGCACCATTTCGTTTACATCCTCGCGAAGAAGAAAAATGTTGTGAAGTGCGTTTTGTCTGAGTTCCATGATTTCTGTTTCCTTTGCCACGTTATTCGTGCGGTCCACGACCTCGTCGATTTTTCCCAATACCTCCTGTGTAGCCGTGAACAGTTTCTTATTAACCCTGTACTGATGGTTGCTATTCTGAATTATCTGATTTTGACTGTGCAGGATATTGCTCCAATCCGTTGCGTCAGGTGATCCTGCTATCCATTTCCACGCTGAGCCTAGCCAGTCAATAGATCGAGTATTTCTTGCTCTACCTGTGTTGCCCATTAGTTCATGAAGTCGTTCTAGCGTTTGATTGATGTAGTGCTGTGCTAATATCTGGTCTTCAATTCGGTTTGTTAAGTTTTCCATTTGCCTCAAGGTTGTAGCATATTGTTGCAGATTGATGACGTGCACCAGTTTGAATGACCCGCCAATGATCCACCCGTTTCCATTTTGGATTGTTACGATCGGAGCCTTGTAATTGAAGATGTTCAGACCGTTGATGGCATTTGCCAGCAGTGGGAATCTGCAACGCAAGATGTTAATTCTAATTTAATGTAGTTAGTAAGTTAGTAGTTGTTAGGTTCTAAGAAGGTATTTCGTAAAAAGCGAAAAATGTTGTTGATAGTAGGAAGGTATTATTAGTAAGCGGAATTCTCAGGATTAGATTGAATATCATTAAACTAGTGTTACTATCCTGGTTTAGGATTTTAGCTTTTCCTGCGGTATTATTTTGTTAGTGTGTTAGTGGTTTAAAGTTTACAAGTGGTTTACAAGTTATGTTCTTTTAGTATATTTTTTTCTTTTGGATAAAACGATTTTTTATTATGATTAGTAGGGAAGATTAAAAAGAAAAATTTGTTTAAATTTACTTTATATTGTTATTACAAAAATATTATAAATAGAAATGAAAAGGAACAAAAAATTAGGACAAAACCAAAATGGGAAATATGTGTTGTGTGTTGGGTTTGTGTTTTTTTTTTCTTCTCCAGCCGATTATGCGGGGGAGGCATTTTAAAAAAAAAAAAATTTTTTTTTTTTTTTTTTTTTTGTTTTTTTTTTTCTTTCTTCTCCAGCCGATTATGCGGGGGAGGCATTTTAAAAAAAAAATTTGTTTTTTTTTTTTGTTTTCTTTCTTCTCCAGCCGATTATGCGGGGGAGGCATTAAAAATTTTTTTTTTTTTATTTCTTCTCCAGCCGATTATGCGGGGGAGGCATTTTAAATTGTGTTTTGTTTTTTTTTATTTCTTCTCCAGCCGATTATGCGGGGGAGGCATTTTAAATTTTGTTTTTTTTTTTTTTTTTTTTTCTTTATTTCTTCTCCAGCCGATTATGCGGGGGAGGCATTTTAAAAATTTTTTTATTTCTTCTCCAGCCGATTATGCGGGGGAGGCATTTTAAAAATTTTTTATTTCTTCTCCAGCCGATTATGCGGGGGAGGCATTTTAAATTTTGTTTAGGACAGAGGGCCATACTGTTCTCGAACCAGCTACGGAGAGATCGCCAGAATCCCGTTTGGAAGTAGTGTAGCCATTTGTCAAATTCGATGGCACTACGAGCCTACTAGGGCACGATTCATCCCACTAACAAGCCCGCTCTTGTAGTAATGACCATTTCCTTTTGTTCTGGACTAGAGGTGTTATCATTTCTCGAACCAGCTATGGAGAATCGCGTTATCCGGTTAAGGCACGATTTGTCCCACTTACAAGCCCGCTCTTGTTAGATTAACTACCCCTTAGTACCAAGTGTTTTTTTTTTTTTTTTTTTGTTTAAGTGCTAGGATATGTATTCCTGCGTTTCACATTTTTTATGTGAGTTTTATGTATTTTCTTGCCACTTAGCGTGGTGACTGATACTTTATTGTCTTTTGCAACAATTTCTTTTTTATACACGGGTTTTTGCTTTCCCTTAATCTGCTTATCCTTCACGTATATGACATCGTTTTCGTCATAACGCTCCGGAAGAGATCTTTTCTTATTGTGACGTTCGATCTGGTCTAGCTGCTTTTTTGTCAGCAAGGCTTTCAAATATTTATTAGTTTTTCTACTTTTTTCTAACAGCTCCTGATAGTTAGAGGATTTTGCTCGATTGAAAAATATTTCACTTGGTTTTTGGTTTATAACCGAGTGAATTGAATTATTGTATCGATCCACTGCTATGTTAACTAATTCTTTTGTCCTTAACTTTGGGTTGTCTATCTTCAGGCATCTAATTATTTCAATTAAGGTAGAGTGGAGTCTTTCTACCTGACCATTCACTTCGCTTCTTTGGGATGGTGTGCGATACAATTTTATTCTTAAAGAGTCTAACAGGTTCTGGATAATTGGACTAATTAAACCGCGCTCGTTGTCGGTCACGAGAATATCAGGTGTTGTGAAATAGCGTAGGAGTTTTAATATTTTGTCTTTAAGGTGCAAAGTGGACTTGTTACGTAAATGGAAAAGTTTCGCAAATTTTGAGAATTTGTCGATAACACTGAGGAATTTCTCCCCTTGAATTTCGAAAATGTCCAAATGGATTATCTCACAAGGACGTGATGGGATTGGGGTTTTTTGCAGCTCTGGTGCATTCGGATGCCTATCGTATTTACTGACCTTACAAGTTTCGCAGGACGAGACATATCCTTTGATTATACTGTTCATTCTGGGAAAGTAGTATTTCTCCAGGAGTTGTTTCTTATTCTCTGTGGCATTGCGGTGAGCCCTTTTATGTTCTGCCCATATTATATCGCAAATTCTATCCGGATCCCTCAAATCTTCTACCATAGTCTGAGCTACTCGGATCTTATATTGCATAAAATTTTCTAAATATACCTTCTGGAGTAGTCCTAATTGAGCTTCTGGAATCTTAATACCATTGATTACGTTTGGTCTTAGTTTTTTCTTGAGGACGTCGATAAGCTCTGCTTCGCTAATTCCCTCTGACCCTAGGTAGTGTCGCGAGTAACCGGGGTGGGGTTCCTCGAATATTTCCAACCTACCTCCAAATACAAGTTGGTTTCTGAATACGTTTATTGGCGCTTCCACGAACGGTATCAGATCCGAATTATCTTGCTCCGCACTGTGGACGGTGTTGCCTGTTGAATCGTCGTCGGTTATCGATGTAAGGGGATTCGCCTGAGTTTTTAAGCGGGAAAGAGCGTCTGCCACGACGTTTGATTTACCTGGTTTGTATATTATTTCATAATTATATTCTTCGATCCTAGACTTCCATCGCTTTAGTTTTGCATTGTAGTTCCGGTTGCTGAGGGAAAACGTCAATGGTTGATGGTCGGTGAATATTCGTATCCTCTTAGCGCCATATAGGTAGTTCCGGAGATTGTCCAATGCCCAAACAATGGCGAGCATTTCCTTTTCGTTGGTCGCATATGCTTCTTCCGTAGTACTTAGGCTTCTTGATATAAATGCTATTGGTTTATCCTTACCATCGTAATCTTGTGACAACACGGCACCAATAGCGAAGTCGGAGGCGTCAGTTGTCAGATTGAAGGGTTTGTCGAAGTTGGGAAAGGTTAGGACTTCCGATGTCGTCAGTATCTCCTTGAGATCAACGAATGCCTTTAGCGCTTCTGTGTCCAAGCTTATGGGTACCTTTTTGGACTGCGTTGCCTTTACCTGTGCGTGCTCTCCTCGTGTGAGGTTTGTTAGCGGCTTTGCAATTTTAGCGTAATCTCGGATGAATTTTCTATAATATGATGTTAAACCTAGGAAACTTTTAAGTTCCTTTAAGCTGGAAGGAGGAAGCATTTTTCTTATTGAATCTACTTTTTTTGGGTCTGGGAGTATTCCCTCGGAGGTCACAATATAACCTAGAAACTCTACGCTTGTTTTAAGGAACTGCGTTTTTTCTAGATTAACTCTGAGACCTGCGTCCAAAAGCCTATGGAGAATGGTCTCGATGTCTCTTAAATGAGTATCCTGGTCTTTGCTGAAAATTAAAATGTCGTCGATGCATACGAAACATGTACGACCTATGAATTCTTTGAGCACGTCGTCTATCATTCGTTGAAAGATAGAGGGTGCATTTTTGAGACCAAAAGGAAGCCGCAAAAATTCGTATTTTCCATTCATTGTGGAAAATGCCGTTTTTGCGATGTCGCTGTCCTTCATTGGAATTTGGTGAAATCCCGAAGTGAGGTCAAGTGTTGTGAAATATTTAGCATTACCAAGACTCGCGATGGTGCCATTAATGTCAGGTATAGGATACGTGTCAGGGACAGTTACTGCGTTTAACCGCTTGAAATCTATGACCATTCGATATTTCTTTTCCCCATCAGACTGAGATTTTTTCGGCACACTCCATATGGGCGAATTGTATGGGCTTTTTGAAGGACGAATTATTCCTTCTGAAAGTAAATTCTGGATTTGCTTCTCAACTTCTTCGCGCATGTTTACAGGGTAGGGGTAACTTTTTGTGTAGATAGGGTTTCCGGTATTAGTTCTTATTTCGGCTTGGACATTGGTTTGGATTTCCATACTGCGGTCAACCGGACCAAACAAGGTTTCGTATTTATTTAATATTTGGTAGAGCTTATTTTTCGTAAGGTTAGTGATATTTGGATCCAGCGGGATGTTTGTTTCTATTTTATTAACTTGTTGCGCTATTTTTCGCTTAAGGGGCAATACTACATTTGGTTTTA
Organism: Anastrepha fraterculus; assembly: GCA_037575425.1. Classification (NCBI taxonomy): domain Eukaryota; kingdom Metazoa; phylum Arthropoda; class Insecta; order Diptera; family Tephritidae; genus Anastrepha; species Anastrepha fraterculus. The sequence goes on from JAYXIM010018810.1 coordinate 20,805, forward strand.
GCATAAGGACGTTGAGTTCTCTATCTATTACCGCTTTGACTTCAGTCAACGTGTCGTCGCCTATGATCCCGTCGAACGATTTGAGTCCTGGGAGGACGAAAAATGTGGTGGGAGTGTCCTTGCCTACAAACTTAAAAAAATATCCACATACTTTTCTGTCTACTTTTATGTCGCCACCGGCAGAGGTTACTTTGAATGGCTTTTCCACTGGCACGGTGTTGCGTGCTACGCGTTCACTGATGTAATTTTTGTTTGCCCCCGTGTCGACTAGAAACTCTAACATACCCTGATCATGCGTAACATATTCTAAATATGGTACGCCAGACATGAGGCTCCTATGGTAAAATTTACCTGATCCTCCGTGAGTTGTTCTTTGTTTGCTGTATCCGGGTTAACTTCTTTGTCTACCGGTATCAGGTGGAACAGTTTTTGTGGTTCATTAGCTGTTTGGTTCATGTGTCCCGTGGAACCTGCACTCCTATTTGCGCCGTCATATGGGGTAAATCTAGTAAATCGCGACTGGGAAGATGGCTCGTAATTTGATTTTACCAACGCCGACGGAGTGCTCCGCCAATTTTGCGGTCTTGTTTGCCCCGAACCTGAGTAAGACGGTCTTGGTACTTTCCGGTTGCCATCTTGCCACGTTCGTTTGTTGTTCGGCTGGCGTGGATGTTGCTGGTCTGAATAGCCTTGGCCATTGTAATCCCGCCTGTTACGGGAGAAGGATGGGGTATCGATAATATTCCCGTCACCTCTATTTGCTAGAGATGGACGGTGAAATGTATTTCTGCGGTCCGCATTCCGCAACTTCAGGCAAGCAGAGTATGCTTCTGGTAAGGATTTGACATTTTGAACGAGGAGCAGGGCTGGTAGATCCCCGTTGAGACCTCTAATGAACACATCTAGGGCTCTTCGACGGTGCGCCTCTGTCAGCGCCTCAATTGTTTCCTTATGTGCGTACTTCTCTGGTTCTATCGTGTTTATCATTAGGGATAACTGTTTTTGGATTTGCGAATAGAAGTCGGATAACCTCTGCCGCCCTTGAGACATTAACGTCAGTTGCTGCTCCAACGTTTGTAAGTCTCTAGTGTCTGCGTAGTGCAGCGAAAGGGTTTCTTTAATTTTTGCCCAGTCTGAATCGTGGATGTTGTGCGCAAGTAGCGCAGAATCGGCCGCCCCCCTAATTTTTCCCCTAATATGTCTTAGGATGGCGGCATATATCGGCTTGTGCCGCACAATTTCGTAGTCTTTTATTACTAACTCTACACTATGCACCCAGGAACCATAGTGTTCCCGTGAACCATCGAATACTTGCAGCTCCTTGACACAGTCCGAAAGCTTGCCCACTTGTGTTAGTTCATCTTCCGTTCGAGGCGTAACTAGCGGCTCGACTGGTTGTGGCCTGGTGTCCGTGGACTGTCTCCGTACCTCCAGTACTTCCCTCTCTATTCGTTCCAGGTCCTGTGTAAGGCCTTGCAAGGAGTCATCTCTGTTCGTTGCTTCCACCCTATTGAGACGCTCCTCAAACTTCTTTACCTTACCAAGAATGGCATTCAGAGCGCCATTCATCTCTGTTAGGGACCTCGAAATCTCGTCTGTGTTCATCTTCTTAAAAATAGAAATATATATAGGTAGAATAGATTTGTAAACTTACACAAACCAATATTTCATTGGCTTCTTGAAAAAACGGCGATACCAAATGTTTCTAAATTCAGAGTTTAGTCAAAAAAAATTTTTTATTTTTTGTTTTTTGGTATGCAAAATAAATCAATGCAATTAACTTTTCCTTTTTTTCCCGAACTTGATTTCCTTCACACGAAATTTGCTGTTGAATTGGCAAATATGCACAAAAGCACGCACACACACAGCTAAGTATTGCACTTCACAAAGGATGTTTGACTGACTTTACAAGCACCAACTGGCATTCCAACAAAGCTTAATTTTTATCAAAAAACGAAAATTCTATTAAAATTTCTTGTTTCAATTCGTTTGTGGCAAACCACATAAAATTTTATTCAATTAGAACTTTATGTTACAGCAACTGTCTATGCCGATTTGTTGTTGACTTCGATTTTGACTCCGTTTTCACTTTGCCATGGAAAATTTTGCTTGAACTTTTACACTTTGACTGTGTTGCTTTGGCACATGTAGAAAAATTTTGTTACTATCGTTTATTGCTTTTTTTTTTTTTTCTGTTTTTACACTTTGCACCGACTGCTCGGGCGCCACTTAAGCCCTGACTGATAGGGACTTTGAAAAAATTAAAGTTGCGGTGAACCAACTGTTCACCGATAACATAAAAAACGCGATTTTAGTTTTTCACAATAAATTTTATTCCGCACTGGTTGCGGTTCTGACTCTAACTAAACTTTACAAATTATAATTCTTACCAACTAACTGCTTAACCTAAGCTAATTCGCCAACGTTGCAGTTCCCACCACTTGCTGGTATTTCGCAATCGTTGGGTTGCGCGTGTTGGCCAATATGCTGGCCTTGCAATTCCCAAGCATTGGATATTGCAATTGATCGCTTGCGCGTGTGTCGCGTCAGCGAAAGTTCTTGTGTGAACTTTAATTAGAGCAATGAACTCACGTGTAGTGCAATGTGATCACAGGGTGCGACGTTGGGAAGTGTAGTGGTGTATGGCAATATAACTTTAATGATGGGACAATGCAAGGTGATGCATTCACGAGGAGTTACTGTTTGAGTGGGGTGAGAGAGATGATAAGCGAGGTTGTAATGAGAAACGCACAAAAATTCATAAGTATTTACTTATGGTAGACAAAGTTGAGCTGGTCAAAACCGTAACAAAGCCACGCTTGCAATGTTGGCATATTTGTTGAAATTCTTCGAACTTCATCAATAAATTAAAGTTATATATAAACTATCGCTTGGCCTTAAGTGCAATGGACAATATTGCCTGAGGGCGTGGAAAAAATCCCCGCTCGCCCACAATTCAATTCCACGCCATTCCAACCTACATGTATGTACGTGTACAAAAACAACAAATGTATGCAAGTATACATATCCGCGCCATAATAGGAGTACGATGCCAGTTGATTATGTGCATAGAATACTGGAATATTTTGCATTTTTAAATTTTTAAATGAGAATAGTGATATCCAAGTGAGCCTAGAGGAAGAAATCAATTTTGTTACCACGTCCATTTTTGGGCCATGGAATTTGATAGTCAGTTTTCGCTGGATCGCAGTGTCTATTCCGTTATGGAGGGAACGAAGAAGTTTGAGTTCGTTTTTATTTTATTTCTATTGGGTTGTTCGGAAAGGAATTTCCTTTTTTTGTGGATATATCGAGCTGCGAGGTTAATCTCAGGCCTTTCAGGTGGTCATAAGCAGTTGAATTCGATAAATTTAACCTTTCACCGATCTCACGTGTTGTTATTCGCCGGTTTGCATCAACCAATGCCTTTATCACGTCTTCATCAGCTTAAACCGACCTTCCAGAACGTGGTGCATCGTCGACATTAAAATTGCCGGATCGAAATTTTTTCAAACCAGTTCTGGCACTGTCAACACATCTTCTCCATACACATCGGCTAATTTATTTCTGGCTTGAACAGCATTTTTACCTTTTCTGATGAAAATGCTGCTCATTGCTCTCCATATTTAAAAGGGCACTGAACAAAAACATCTGCTTTAAATCAATTGAACTTATTCACACACAATCCTGCTATATCAGCTATAAGAACATATAATGACCATGCGACTTAAGTGTGAAGTTAGCTGTGAAAAAATACAATTAAATCCTCTGTCGGGAGAAAACGAAATTACTTTCCGAACAACCCAATTTTTCTTCCAACTTATGACTTTAGTGATTAAGTTGGGTTTGACTTTTTACATATTTGAGAAGAACCGCACCATTGAAGACTTTGAATAAATGACTTCGAGTTGCTCTTTTGCTCAAGTACGACAATTTTGCTTATTTACGTAGCAATTGAGCCAAAAATCGACCTCATGGCTGAACAAAATTCGGGTCACCGAGCGCGCGATGAACAGTTTTCACAGAGCGTCGATTTTCGTAATACAATTATACGATTTGTGAACGTCGTTGAGGTGTAAGTCTTTGCATGATGAAATATCTATGAGTACTGAACAAAATTATGTATTTAGTTTGACAGTAGTCAAAATAGATCTGAAAAAAAATTCTTTAGAAAAAGTACCTTCAATCTGCTTACTCTTTCTACTTGTCGCATACATCCTTCGTTAGATGTTTGGCTGAGCTTCTCCTCCGATTTGTGGTGGTTGTTTAGATATAATTGCACAAATCGAGGAACCTAAAGTTTTACGCCGCCCCCGAACAGCAGATGGCTTTTCATGATGAGCTTTTTCACACAGAAATACGCTTGGAGGTTTTCCACTACCTGCCGAATGGCGACCGCTTTTGATATTTTCCTTTCTATCACTTGGAGTTTCGTGCACATAGTGAGTTTCAATCCTCGCAATTAAGCAAAAGGCTTGTTTCATATCACTACTAGTAGTCCAGTCAAAAGAAGATTTAACTTAGTAATTTTAGGAGTATGCGAGTTTATGGTTTTATTATGTAAAGCTCATCACTGTGAACTTAAGTTTGAGTTTTCGGGGTCGGGGGTTGTGTCCCGCGGCCGCCATCTTGGAAATAAGGGTGCAACTGGTTTTTTGCGTTTATCTCGTGAATTCCGAAAGTTACGAACATTTTGTAAGATACTTTTTTGTAGACAATAATATTATCTACAACTTTCATCCAAAACTTTTTTGTGAAAAATTAATATTAAAAAAGTTATAAGCAAAATTACGCGAAAAATTAAGGGATGAATTATTTTAAAGCGTAATAACTTCTTTTTTATAGATTTTATGGAAAATATACTTAAGAGCTTTTTTATAGAGCATTCTTTTGTGAACATTTTTGTCTATAAGTTTTTTCCGCTATCTTTATTTAATCGTATGATTTTGAGCTGCTAAGCGGAGCAACCAATACATTAGCGGAGCGCGTACATGATTACACAGGCCGACAAAATTGAACCAACATTCAGATCTAGAAACCAGACTTTATATTTCCGAAGGTTTATGATGCGCTGAATCCAAATCTGACCTCAGAATTGCTCTATCTTCTCTGGTTTTCGAGATATCATAACCTAAAAGTGCAAAAACACCATTTTTGCCCATATTTGAGGTTATGTAGCCTTGCAGATGTTTTCTTTCACCAAAATTAAAGGATGGCATCTTTAAATACAAGCCTTCCTTTTTCAAATGGCGTTTTGTTTGCTCAAATATCATTTTTTTTCGCAGAGATATCGCATTTTGAAATTTTCATGTTTCGAAATTTTCCTACACCTGAAAATCGATTGAGATAACATAGACATGATATAGTCGATTACTAATTTTCTTGAATTGAGTCTTATTTTTCTTGGGTTTGAGGGCCTGAAATATATGGATTAATAGTATGTAAATTTGGAGTTTGTGGGAAAGCCTGCTTGCGGTTATGTGGGTTAGCCTGCTCGCGGTATGATAGGGGTGGTTTCTAGGGGTTAGGGCTGTGTGTGGCTCGGTACCCAAAGGTTAGATAGTGTAGGGGTGTGGTGAGTCAACACACTTATGGCGTGAGACAAAATTTTTTTTGTCTATTCTCTGCAAATGTTGTGAATTGATTTAGATATATATTCTTTATCTCTCTCTCTCATTCTCTCTCGGATCTCTCCCTCTTTCTTTGTCTGCCTTGAAAGTTTCACTTCTATTACGTAATAAATAAATATATTTAGAAAATATCGTTTTCTTTTTTTTATACTTTTATTAGAAGAAAAGTTATAGCACTGATGACTTTGATTTTTCGTGTGTGCCAATATTTTTTTGACTCACTGTATATGATCTCGACCCTGGAATAGAAACAGTTATCCTTGGAATTGTGTTTCTTTCTTTTTGCAGTTTAAAACATTAAGAATGTTAATAGAATATAATTTCCATTCTATAAACAAATTCAAATTTTCATTTTTATATTTGTATGACAACTTTTTTACCACCCTCAGCATATGGACGAGGACTTCTGGAGGGAGGTACGCAATGACTTTATGGCTCTAGTCGATTTGTTGCGCCTGTACGATGATGGATTGTCTATGTTGATACTCGTGTCGTGTTGCAATAATCTATACTTCATATGCGTACAAATATTTCACAGTTTCAAGTAAGTATCACTGTAAGTTGTATCAAATAAAATTAACCTTCGCGCGTATTTGTCTGTGAGGCCATTTAATTCGACATTAAAGAGAAACGGCAGGAGAAAAGAAGAAGAGGCAAACAAATAAGTTCAGCACTCCGGGAGAAACTAGGATAACTCTGGGAGAAACTAAGAAGTTCTACAGGGTAAATTCCACAATAATACAGGTTACAGCCTTAACCATAACCATAACTATACAATTCAGTTGTTCTGATCAAGTATATGGACTGATCTGATCTGTAAACGAGTATAGGCGCCGCAGCGTCTTAGCTATAACCATAGTCATATGTATCTATTGAATTTTGGTAACCCTATGCAGCTGTGAAATACTTGACATTTATGTTGATATTTCCTATAAAAATTTGAATATTAGAAAAGAACGACGATCAATTAATTTATTTAGTGGAAAATTATCCTTGCTTTTATGGCTATGGTAAATGTTGCCATTAAATTTACTTCACTATGTGCTGCTCATGATTCTTCTTCTTCTTCTTGATAGGCGCGATAGTGCATGCAAGTGGGTAAAGTCCCTGAACATGTGAGGTTTTTGTTAAGAGAAACTGTTTTGTTAAGAGAACAACGTTTTTGCTATACTTGGGGTTAGGTAACAAGATAAGGTACTCTTTTTGTAAAAATGTCCTTATGGTTTTCTCAGTATTTCCTGGTATTTTGTTGGTTAATTTTACTATGAATATACCTCTTGATGCCCTATGTCCCACTAAGGATTGAGGACCGGAAGAAACGATTACGCCTGTATGGTTTTAATTCGCATTCAGTATGTAAATTCAAACGCTTTTTCAAATGTGTATAAAGGTATTCAATGTTAAGAAGAGTTGAGAGAAGAAGATTTATTATTCTTGCATAACCTTAAAAGGAGTAAAAAATTAAATTTTCACTTGCAAAATATCAAATTTTATTCATTTAGATTTTAGTATCTTCTCAGATTGTCCTTTTTAACATTCTTACATACAGTTTTTTTAACTTACAGTTTCAGTTGCTTTAAATTAAAAAAAAAGAAACAAGCACCAAACTTAAAAATTTTCGCATTTTGGGTATAAAAAAGCACTATATTTATTGCGAAGAGCAAATGGTTGGCAACACTGCACAGCTCAGCTTAAGTGGCTACACGCACTCTCTAATGGGCGCAATCTTGTTTCTATCATTCTTGCCACGTAAAAATCTTACCCAAAAAAACGACAACAAAGCCTCGGATGAGAACTACTATTTATAATTACCATAGAAGGGTATACTGCATATAAATTTACTACATTGTAAATAGCAGTTATTAAATAAATATTAAAAATACTAAACAGTTTGATTTGCATTATCAGTAAAATATTAAAAATTTAATTCCCCCTTCTCCATGGCATTGATGTCTGTCACTCCCTCTTGCAGAGCCTTTCGAAGGTGAATCTAGGAATAGAGTAGTCTATTTCTTCTTTGTGATTATTCAGAGAGTACAAAATAGAAGCGTGGCCGAACCACCGGTCTTTTCATAGCGCCATACTTTTGAGTCTGAGCACCGAGGAGGCGGCCACGTGGTTTTCTACTAGATTTAGTGCAGGTCTCCATCGGTCGGGCTCTCCATCAACCCATCCAAAACAACACTTGTACCGTTTACTAGGAGAAGGAACATAAATCTCAAATGTCCGACCCTTAATGGAACAACACTTCAACTCTCGACAGAAGCGAACTATCTTGGTGTTAGTCTTGACAAAACGCTTACGTGGAATTCCCATATTGAGAGAGTTACTTCAAAAGCCACAAGGGCATTCTTTGCCTGTACAAGGCTTTTTGGTAAGACATGGGGTCTAAACCCTAGAATGACCTTCTTCACCACAGTTGTGAAGCCCATAGTCACTTATGCATCCTGAGCATGGTGGCCCAAGGTCAAGCAAAGAAAGGCAGCAAACGAATTAAGCAAACTGCATCGCCTGATATGTGTTGGTATTACAGGGGCTATGAAAACATGTCCCATGGATGCATTGGGTGTGCTCCTGAACATACCACCGCTTCCAATTCTAATTGAAAGGGAAGCTCGCTCGAGTGCCTTAAGATTAAAAGGTATATCTGAACTTAAAAGTGGGGATATGAAAGGATATTTAAAGATCTTGGAAGACTTCCTACATAGTCCCATTCTTCATAGGGATGATATACTATCACCCAAGCCAATACTCTTCAGGAACTTCCAAGTTATAATTAATGAACGAACAGACTGGAGAACTAACCCTATCACTTTCAAACCTGGCTCCCAGCTATGGTTTACTGATGGGTCCAAATTGGAAAATGGTAGAACAGGGGCAGGAATCAATGGGCCTAAATTCAAAAAATCGATTCCGATGGGATCCTACCCAACAATATTGCAGGCAGAAATACATGCCATTGAAATATGTGTGAGAGAATGCCTTAGCAGGAAAATGAGAGGTACTCACATCTACATACTTTCAGATAGCCAAGCAGCTCTAAAAGCCCTTCTATCAACAACTATCACCTCTAAATTGGTAAATGATTGCCTAAACCTTCTCAACACGTTAGGAAGCCTCAACATAGTAACACTATGCTGGATTCCGGGACATGAGGGAAATGAAATGGCTGATGACCTTGCAAAACAAGGAGCAAACATGCAACTTACTGGTTCTGAGCCTTGTGGACTGACAAAAGGCCACATTAATGAATTCCTTAGGAAATGGGAAGAAAGAAAACTTGCCGTACACTGGCTAAACTGTGCCGGTCAGCGTCAAGCCAAACTATTCCTAAGTCCCAACAAAGGAATATCTGACAAACTTCTCTCACTAAACAGAGTAGATCTGCGTCTTTTAACAGGATACCTGACAGGTCACTGCAGCCTGAGGTACCATCTAAATAATATTGGTCTATCTGAGACCAATGTCTGCCGCTTTTGCGAAATGGACATAGAAAGCTCAGAACATGTGCTTTGTGAATGTCCTGCGTTGGGCAGACAGAGACTTCACCACCTTGGTGGTATCGTAGTATCTCCATGCAATCTTTGGAACAACAAACCCAAAATTGTGCTAAAATTTTTAAAAAGCCTAAAACTATAGGGTTACAAAATAGGCTTTTCACAATAGATCAGCTCTGGTCGCAGTGCGTAATGGCCTTCTAATAATAATAATAGTGCAGGTAAATTGATTAGCACTTCTAGCGCTTTGTTTGGGAGAGTCCTTAAAGCGCCAGAGAAGCATAAAGAAGCCGTTCTTTGGACCTTACTCATGATTTTAGCGTAACTCGCCTTTTGAGCAGATGGCCACCATATAAGTATTCCATACTTTAAGATTGGCCTAACAGAAGTATAGAACCAATGTGTAACACGATGTGTTAGTCCCCATTTAATGTCGACTGGTTTTTTGCAAGTATATATTGCCACGTTGGTCTTCTTTACTCTTTCCTCAATATTAGGTTTCCACGTGAGTTTCCTGTGTAATATAAGTCCAAGGTACTTGGCATTCTCTTTCAAAGAAATCTCCACACCCTTCAAAATTAGCGGTGAGATTGTAGGGAGCCTATGTTCCTTTGTAAAGAGAATTATTTCAGTTTTTGCGGGGTCAGTCCAGCTTCTAAGTGTGGCCATGTTAGAGAGCAGAGTATCCATAAGGGTGTTATGATATTTGCCTTTTACGGCAATTGCTAAGTCATCTGCGTAAGCAGTGACGTGGTTCAACTCCAAAATCTTCTAATGAATCTACTATAGTGTTTGCATTTATATAGTTGAAGGCGCCTTTTATATCAACGAAAGCAACCAATTCAAACTCTTTGTCTAATAAACTTTTTCCCCCAACCCGACGAGTGACTGTAAGGCGGTTTTTGCAGACTTCCCTTTAGTATAGGCATGTTGCGTCGAGGAGACAGAATAAACGAAACTTATATATGAATTTCAACTGCCAGCAAATGTTGTGTATTAATTTTTCTATGCTTTCATCTACGTACAGCAATCGAGACAACTTTATGAAAGAGTTGTACTTTTGGTTCTCATTAATTTTCGTGTTGGTACGCATCTTAACAATGATGATTTCAGCTGATGCGGTGTATAATGAAGCGAATCAAATAATGTCGACGATGTATGAAATACCGACACGATTCTGGAGCCTAGAAGTGAGTAGCGTTCATGTTGATGCACCATTCGGCAGTGGTGTTTTTTTTGTCTTTTGGTGTTGGAGTTGCTCTTTTTCTTAAACATATACATACCTATGTACTATTTGTGAAATGTATTTTTCATATTTTTATAGCTCAAACGTTTAAATGAAATCATCATACACGATTTGATTGCTTTTAGTGGTAAGAATTTTTTCTTTCTGACGCGACGACTCATATTCGGGGTAAGTGCGACAAATTTGTATATTCTTGTATTAGCTCGGCCAAACACCTAACAAAAGTGCACGCGCCAATTATTTATATTTATTTATTATACCTATAGTGGCGGTCGCCGTAGCCGAATGGGTTGGAAGTGCACGGGCTCGAATCTCCGTGCAATAAATACCAAATGATAGAAAAAGTATCACTGGGTCGGCACTCGTCAGGCAATGGCAAACCCCGAGTGTAATTCTGCCTTAAAGAAGCTTCTCATAAAAAAATAAAGATTCTATACCACAGATCTGCATGGGTAACTCGATGTATAATATAAGACCCTGGGAAGCATTAAGCTCCCTCGCAAGGGCTCTCACTGATTTCACTTGACACTGCAAGTCTTGAATAAACTCTGCAGATCGGTTAGTGTCAAAAAGTTCCTCGTGCTTTGTGCGTTTAGCAACAGATTCTGCATCGCCGCTTGAAGCTTCCAATTCTCGGCGAACCATCTGAACGAATTAATGAATGGTGCGTTTTGCTCAAATAGCGATGATAACTGCTTGTCGCTTCATTTCTTGAGTTAAGTGGTAATCCTTTATGTTTTGGCTGAAAAGGAGCGAAATGAAAAATTATAGTTTCATATTACCGTATGCATCCTGTATATATATTATATAGGCATAAAATTATACTAGGTGGTGCAAAATTATCACCCTATCGTAAGACTTATAATTTTTGCAAACGCGGAAAAATTTATCCGCCTTTTTTTACATCATCTTTTGCGAGTTAATTTACCACTGTGAATCGGAATTTAGTCAGCCGTAGGTTAACTCATGCATCTCAGTTCAAGTTAACTTCCAGTAAACGGGGTCTGATAATAATACTACCCTCGTCACTCTTGACTATGAGAATTTTAAGTAATACATCCTTTGTGTATATATGACGCGAAGAAGAACCTCCGTTCGGTTAGTGGTTTCATTTCATTTGGCGTCCGCGAAATAAAAATTACTTGATGCGCTTTTTGGTTCTTCTGAGTAACTTACGAGTTTAGAGACACTCAGTTCACTTCAGTTTCCCGCAAACTTTTCTTTAAATCCCGGTTGAGTTTTAATTTGAGTAGCAAAAGTATTTTTGAAAAATCTCAGCCTTCCAATCTCCCTTTTATTTTCTAAGCATTTGAATGGCATATCATTTTTTATAACCATTCTTATACAATTTTTTATGTATTAGATGCACTATTTGCCCAATACATTTTGCTAAAGTATTTCAGTAAAAAAGGAAAAAGTAACCACTTCCAAAACCGAGAAGCAGATGGGGTTTGAAGTAGTAGAGGAGCGTCGCAAGCATTTTTCCCTACCTAGCATCCAAAATCGATTTCGTTAAAAATGACTACCAACATTAAGAGGGAATTCAAGTGTAGGCGAAGTTCACCCGGTTTTTTTACTATCCATTTTTTTATCACTTGTTTATTGACTATTAATTATTACATTAAAAACTAACCCAAAAATAAAATTGACAAAAATATGCGAAGTCAAAGTAGGGGATCCAAAAAAAAAGGGCGTCTTGGCGTGCATGATTCCAACCATCACCAGGAATCTGAAAAATAAAAACCAAATGGATTGTTAATTATTATAGATGGCGCTATCAAATGATTTTTAGACGAGTTAAAAAAATAATTGTTTCACAATGTAGCGGCTGATTGAAAAAAAAAAAAACAAATACCAGTCTATTGGTTAGACGCGATAGACGTGAAACCTTCCGTAAAACAAACTGAGAGAGAATGAGACGAAAGCAGCATTAGGAGCGGGATAATTATAGGTTCATTATAATATTGCTATAAAGTTCATATTTTAAAGCTATAAAGTTCATATAAAAATACGGACGCAATACAGCACACGCGGTTGCTATTATGAGCGTCGTAACGCGTATATTACACAGACGTACTAACATACACACAAACATTCGTAGGACCCTTGGTCTAAGCAAGTATTAGGTAGTGTGGTATAGGTATACATAGTGCCTTCTCGCTCACCGTGCCTCCGTAATACGCAGGCGCGCACGCATACATACAAACATACATACGTATGACGCTTGAACTAAACACCAAAGCAAGTAATAGGCAGTGTAGTATACATACTACAATACTCACTATACTAGCGTGGCTCAGCAGTACGCAGCCACACACATATACCTACGTATATCAACATATAACGCTTCGTAGCCAAGAGTGGGGAGGCTACGAAGCACCGCACAAAGAGGAGACGGAGAATAGGGAACGCTGTATAACTGTGTTCTATCTCATTCTCTCGCAGGCTTTATACTATAAGATCTATATGGATGTCTCTTTTTAGTGTCGCTTTTTCGTTTCATCGAGTCTCCCAACGATTCTAAAGAAGTTTTCACTTCAAAAAAAATTTGTTTAACTTGTCCAAGACTCATTCGATAAATATAAAAATTTTTTCAGTTCCGGTCCTTTTTAAATATTAAATGAAAAGTTATAGTTTCGAACTAGGATCATTCGATGAAGTTTAAAAAATATCCTCCACAAATTCGAAGTAAATCGGTCCATTAAAACTCGAGATATCCTAAACAAGTAGTTTTGAGAAAAACGCATTCAAAGAAAAACGCCTACTGTCTTTTGTTGAGTTGAAGTGGTCGGATCGGAACCGATGCTATGCCACCAAAAAGGCGATAACTCATGAAATAATAGGAATTTTAAAAAATCATTTTAATCACTTATTCTTAAATGTCTAATCTTTGATAAAAGGCAAACAAAAAATTTAGATTTTTTCAAAATTTTGCACTAGAATACCCCCTTAAAGTATATCCACCTGATTCAATTCAACCTCATTTCCTAGTTCAAATATAATTCGATTTAAAATTTGTTCACATTTTTGAAAATTATGTTGAATTCCCTAACATTTTGAGCATTCTAGTTCTCCAAAACGTACTACTTGTGAAAAAAGTACCAAATTGATTACATATTTAAGCCGTTTTGGTTTATATATATTTGGCGCGTACACCCTATTTGGGTGTTTGGGCGAGCTCCTCCTCCCATTTGTGGCGTGCCTCTTTATGTTGTTCCATAAATGGAGGGACCTACAGTTGCAAGCCGACTTCGAACGGCAGATATTTTTTATGAGGAGCTTTTTCACGGCAGAAATCCACTCGGAGGCTTGCCATTGTCTGTCGAGGGGCGCCCGCGATTAGAAAAATGTTTTTCTTCATTTTGGTGTTTCACCGAGATTCGAACCAACGTTCTTTCTGTGAATTCCGAATGGTAGTCACGCACCAACCCATTCGGCTACGGCGACCGCCAGTTTTAAAATCTTTTTTTTATTTTTAGCATCCTATTTTCGAGTTCTGTTGCCTGAGGTACGATCTAAAATACTTGCATATTAGTTTAGGGAAAAATACATCCATTATTTTCTCGGTAGATGATAGTAAAATATCGATCAAAAAATTAAAATTTATGCTCGTTGTCAAGGTGACATTTCACACTAAACAAATTCGTTTGCTGGTTTTTGTTTGTTCCACTCAGTTGTGAGTTACAGGGTGTTGTAATGGAAGGAAACAAAGAGAAACCTCGGTACATTTTACTGTCTTTCTTTGATAAAGGCGAAAATGTAAGCCAGACCTCTACTGGTGTTTATGGTGCTGATACTGCGACAGCTGATTACGTGCGATTTCGATTTCGTTCAGCCATTTTTGATGTTACAGAAAATGCCGATAAAATCACAGAAATAATCGAAATTGACCGCCATGTTAGTTGTCGTAGCATCGCCCAGTAGCTAAAAACCGACCATGAAACAGTTTTAATCCATTTGCGCAAAATAGAAAATAAAAATAATTGATTTCTTATACCCTTTAGTTGGTTATTTGGCCGAGCTCCTACTCTATATAATTTGTGGTGCGCGTCTTGATGTTTTTCCACAAATTGCATAAGTAGAGGATCTGAAATACTTTAGCAAGATAATGCATCTAATGTATATATGTATATGTATATATATGTAATGAAGTTTTAAACCAAATATATGTACATATATATATTTCCTTGTACTCATCAGATGGCTGGCACTATTATTGTGTACGAATTGGTGCTAATCGATCAGGTGGAGGATAAGGATGTGGTTACAGATTTTTGTACATCCCGCAATGTTTGATGCTTTCCGGAGCGGGAGAAAAAAATATACTCATAGGGACATGAAAGGATACCAAATGAATGAAAGCAGTGCATGATTTAAAAAAATTTAAATATAAAAATAAAAATAAAGTATATATTGTACATACATAGAAATATACCAAACATACGTACATATATGGTAACCACGCGATTTATAATAAACTATAATACATTATTGTTCTGAAATAAATAGAAAATCCATTTTAAGTACTCTAAATCATGTCAGAGAATAATAGGTAAAGTATGTAATTTTTAATGATTTTTTTTTTACGATCAGCCACTTAAAAATTATATCGATGATGCAATGAAAAACTTCAGAATAACAAAAGAAGTAGATTTTTGTTGCACGGTGTTAGCAGTGAAATTAATTCCGTGTGTCTTCTTTGGTGCAGCAACCCGCAAATGAAATGGTGGATTAAAAGTACAAAACTGATCAGTGATGCACAGGAAATACGTGCTGTGGACTGAACGTGCTTCGAAAGCTCAAAATAATAATAAAAACGCGGTTAATATGGAGTGAAATGAAATTTAAATTGATCGAGCCAAAGAGCGCCAAGAGATTTGGTGGCTCCTAAAACACTCAGTCTTAAAATCCCATTGTCTTTAAAGTTTCTGTCAAGGAGGGTAGGAGAAAAGTATCAGAGACAGATGTAGGAAATAATAGAGACAGCGACAGAGGTAGTTAGTCCTGTGAGAACTTTCCAGATTCTTTGGTAAATCTGTAAATATTCCCCAGTTTTAGAGAACGAATATTACTCATTCTCACGACATCGGAACCCAAGACCGCCGTGCTCTAGCAAAGGCAGGGAAATATAGGGCTCAGTGCTATCCGCCTCCTCCAAGCACGACAGGGACATTGGGTCCTCAATTATTCCAATGGTGGTTATATGTTGACCCCATGGGTTGTGTCCCGAAATGATACGGACCATCAACCGAATGTCTTTCCTTTCAAATTTTAGTAGAAATTTTGATAGTTTTCTGTTCGGACTGTTAATATGGGGTACTTTTAGAAGAAATACGAGCACAAAATAATTTTAAAATTTTTATCAAGTACAAATTTTCTTTACCTGATATTACAATTAAAATATTATATTGTATTATATGATGTTCTAAGTAAATAATTAAACGATAATGAGATATTGGCAAAGCCCCACCTTGATCAAAAAGTTCTCGAAATATACTTAGAAAATTTAAAATACAAGTTTATTGCTCAAAAGTGATATTATCGCCTTCAAAGTCTCCCCATCAACAGCAGCAGCTCTCGAAACATTTCGGGAACTCTGGTTTCAGTATACCCATCAGAGCCGTCTTTGGTTTTCCGCTACTTCCTTTCGGCTGCGTTCCTCGTAGTGGTTCTTGACTCGATCAAACAGAAAAAAATCGACCAGAAAAATTCGACAGAAAAATCGACAGAAAAATTATCCGACCTTCTGGTGGGTGTTTTTTTGCCGTCTTCGAGGCCAACCAACGACCAACTTTGCAGCAACACGGTGCAAACACAAATCATTAACTCCACACGGAATGGATCAATAAGCAATACGCAAGTCCTCTGCCAGCTCAGTGAAGATTAATTTGCGGTTATTGATGAACTTTTCTTTCACTTTATTGATGTTCTCATCAGTTGATGCCGACGGCCTGCTACTACGTTCGTCATCCGAATGATCGATGGACTGATGATCACTTCTGAAGCCTGACTTTGCCACTCGTAAACTGCTGTTTTCTTTAGGGTATCATTACTGAGTTTTACAGTTTCACAACATTTCTGAGGTTTGCGCACCATTGCATCTCTTTTGAACGCAAAATTTTATACAAACTCGTTGTTGGAAGCTCAAATCTATTTTTACAACCGTAAAAACTCGAAAACACGTACAGAGGTAGATTTACTCAAGACGGCATAACTTTAAAAGATGCCAAGCAATGATGAAGGGGTATCGACCACCAGTCACCTTAGATGTTCTCACTACCAGAAAGCATAATATTACAAATTGTTTAGCAACTAAAAGGTATGTCAACTTCATCCAAGCCCACTTCACTTATTCTGCTCTAGTATTAAAATTCAACTTTAAATTCCTTGGAAGTGTCTGCCCTCAGGGAAATTAGTTTATGGCCACAATATTACTCATACGACGCGTTGTCCAAATGCACTTGCACATGTTTTTACGAATTTTAATTGCTTCAAGCAGAATATTCTGGAATGAGATTTTATGTTTTTAGCTTCCACTTTGCTATATCGTTTTGTCTCTACATCTATTATTTGAGTTTCTGTGAAATCTAGAGCATATTTTGTTCTTGGAATATTAAAAGTACTTAAAGTTCCTGCCACATTGGCAAGAACGCTAGTCAGTTTTGTTAAAATTTCTTTTGTTTGCGAGTAGGACTGCTCGTCTTATCAGATCTCAATAAATTATAAAAATGTGTGTGCTTGATTGGCGATAAAATGAAACAGGAAGTGTCAATCAAGAGGAATATTTCCAGCGATCTCCTCTATGCTCTACTTCGTTTTTTGATAGCAATTGAATTTTACACGCATTTTTACATTTGTATGCGTATGCAATTGGGCATTACAGTTTCTAGGTATCAATTACATTGAGTATATCCATTTGTACTCTATTCGCTCTTTATTGGACGGTATGATAATATTATTTTGGGGGAAAAAATCGATTATTTTCTCAGTAGATGGTTGTAGTGATCCATATCACGTAAAGTACCAAGTTTATGCTCGTTGTCAAGGCGGCATTTTACACTAAAGAAATTTGATTGCTTTTTTTTGTTTTTTCCACTCAGTTGTGAGGCACAGGGTGTTAACAATGGAAGTCAACAAAGAGAAAACTCGGTACATTTTACACTCTTTTTTTGATAAAGACGAAAATGCAAGCCAGTGTTTATGGTGCTGATACTGTAACAGCTGGTTACGTGCAATTTCGGTTTCGTCAACTTCGTTCTGGCATTTTTAATGTTAAAGAAAATGCCGATGAAATCACAGATATAATCAAAATTGGCCGGCATGTTAGTAGTTGCAGCATCGCCCAGAAGCTAAAGATCGAACATGAAACAGTTTTAATCTATTGGGACAAAATTTTATCGCAAAAACAATGAGTTTCTTTTTCCCCAACCTAATATAATATTATTTTTGTAAAAGGGAAATAATTATAATTTGTTCTTGGAATTCTACAAAAAAATGTTTGAAGTCATTGGGCTCACAGTCGTGAATTTAATTTTTAAATATCTACCTAATATTTTGTTTTCTACAAATTAGCAACTTATTGATTTGGTTTATTCATTTGGTCTTGCTGCATTATTTTGTTACCAATTAATGAGGTAATTATAATCAGTTAAGTGCCCCCAATTTTCTTTTCTTAATGAATATTTTTTTTTTTTTAATTATGCAAATTTTGCCATAGTTTACGTGTGGCAAAGCTGTAAAATACATGACAGTATGGCCGTTAGGAACCTTCTGTCAAAACTGATGAATTTTCAATGTGGCACCCACATTATGCTTGACTTCTATGAATTATTGCGTGTATGCATGTGGGTTGAATTGTGAAATTTGTCCGCATGCAGCCATCAATTACAGTTCACTTGTTGTGTGCCACATGGCTGTTGCTTGCTGTTACTGTTATTGCTCTGCTGTTACCGAGATAGCTTGTTTTCTTCGCACATAAAATTTCAATTACCTTCGTGAAATTTGCATTTTGAGTACTAGGAATTTAAGATTGCAAAATACTTTTGTGGCCATGCCAACTAATTAACATTCAAGGCAATTTTGTGTTGGTGCATCGGAATGGATGCATTGCTAAATCCAATACTTGGAAATTTGGCAAAAACTTTCAAATTGTTTACTCACTGTGAAATTCCGGCGAACTTTTGCTTTTCTGATTTTATTAAAATAGGCACTTCATTAAAGACTAATTTATGCATGTCAGTTCATTCTGTAAGCACTAACCATTGGATTTAATATTTAAATTTTAATTCAGTTTACCACATTTTAAGTTTGTTCATTAAAGATTTTAGATTACCAGCACCAGAAATTGTAGAAAAAATACAGGATATCGTATTGGAAAATTTTCGAGAGACTGAAAGAAATTCAGTAAAAGTTCCAGACATCTCATTGGGCAGTGTAAGCAATATTTTGACTGAAGTAATAGATTTTAGAAACCTGTGTGCCTAATGGGTGTCGCATTTGCTAACAATGGAACAAAAACACATTCGAATGCAACTTTCTCAGTAACATTTAGAGCGTTTTGGAAAGGATAAAGTGGATTTTGCGCATCGATTCATCACGTATGGATGAGATCTGGGTCTATTAAGACGATTCTCAATCAAAACCATAGGTTAGCGAGTGGTGTGAACCGGGTTCTTCGGCTCCGAAACAAGTTCGTGTCCAGAAATCCGCCGAGCAGATA